>JAULBM010038305.1:0-10865 GCA_032357055.1 Geukensia granosissima
AAACAGGTGGGGCTAGATCCCCCAAAATCAATACCAACCTTTATTTAGAACCAATTATCAATGTCCTTAAATATTAATAGGATTGGTTGACTAGAACAAAAGTTATCATGGGAAACCATCTGCCTACAGACGCCTAACGACGACAACGGCATCATACCATAATACGACCGCAAAATTTTGCATTCGTAAAAAAATGGTTCAAGTAATATTAAGTTGCTTGAACTATCTCCCTTGTTTTTTTAATGTTGTTTAAAAAATATGATAAAAAAAGAAAATAAATTAGACTTTATCAAGGAATTGTGAGATTTTCCTTCATAATCATTGCTGATATAGTTTTAAAACATAACACTGATAACATGTAGAGACCCTTATGCAAATCTGTCCAATTGGGTGCATTAATTGCTGAGGAGGATGTTAATAACTTTCAACCCCTTCCTCCTCTTTTGCAAATAACTTACACTCTTAAAGATAATAACTGATGTTTAATGCCTCAAGGGTCAATCTTCAAAGCATGTATACCTGAACAATTATACAAATAATGTATTTCAAAAGATTAAGCAACTACAGCTTTCCTAACATTACTGCCTATGGGACTTTTGATTACTTATCAAAATTTTTACCTGTAGACCAATTTAAATCATGAAAACCAATTAATGACAGGATGTGAGTTTGAATTCATGCCAGATTGCCGAACCCCAAATTGCCGACCACAAGTTTGCCAAAATTTTTGTATTTTCAGTTTTTCCGACATTACCAATTTGCCGAACCCATATTGCCGAATCCAGTTTGCTGAAATTTTTTTTATATGTTGTTTTTTTTCCCTTAAATATGCTTATCCAATAATGACAGACTGAGCAAGTGTAGATATGATCGTTTGTGTACAAGTCTATAAATGTCTTGCTGTGAAGTATATATTTTAATCATGATTAATTATTACTAATTATTCTTCAGTGAGTGTATTCTGTATTGTTTTACAAAAATTCTCAAAAAAACCTTTACTCTCACCAGCTTGGATAACTATTTGTTTTTGCAAAATCTTATCAAAACAGTTACAAGCTGTGTGTTTGTCTTTTAATAATTTAATAATTAGTTTCCATGGTTAGTAATTAATTTTGCTTTAGAATATTATTAAAAGCTGCAAAATTTTAAACCTCGAGAAAGCTAGTCACAGCATTTTTATCCTTTTATTAAGAAATTAAAATGAATTTCACCGTCAGTTGTATTCCTCAAACTTGTGTGACACATTCTTTTCAACAAACGCACATCGCACTCCCATAAATATGCAAAAAAATGTTTGCCCCAAATCTATAAATAATCAGCAATTTGGAGTTCTGCAAACTGGATTCTGCAATTTGGGTATTAAATTTTGAAAAATAAACATGATAAAATATGAAAAATTGCCAATTTGGGTGTCGGCTAAATGTACGTGGCAATCTGGGAATCTGCAATTTGGAATGTCACCATGAGTTTACCCTCAAGCAGTTGTTTTGTTGGTTAGTTGCACAGCTGAAGTTGTTTATTGGAGCAATTTACAAACTAGGATTAGTGGTACTCCCATTGGATCTAATAGAGCAGACAGCTTTAGTAAATAAACAGGGGAGGTAACTCAGAGTGAATTGGAAAGAGGTCAATTTTCAAATTGCTAGATAAAAGTGTTACTAAATAATGAACTTTCCCTGACCCAAAGATCTATTGCTCCGCAGGTAACAGGAAATAGGAATACTAGAACACTTTACGGGGGCAAAAACAAATAATTCATTGGAATTAATTCCTAATGGGATAAGGCATTGTGCTGCATAGAAACAATTATTTCAAAAATGAAGCATTAAGCACTACTTTTGGTTAAGGCCTCACTGTGACTTTGAGATGAAGAACAGCAATCAAAGCACTGTTCCTTTGCTTGGAATTTACTTGTAAATATGAGATTTTTGTGTCATGAATATTTACACCATATCCCTCCTTTTTTCTATTATAAGTCTAGGCATGGCCCTAATTTGATAAATGGAATTGCGGTAACAGTCAGTTAAGATCTGAGTACAAGTTATTGGCAATTCAAACCATTCAGATCAGCAGTAGTCTATAATTGCACTTGTAAGGTTAAATCAATTCAATATTCGTAATCTCAATAGATACAATTCTGGGTTATGACTGAAATTCGAGGGCAGGAAACCAGTTGAACTGTCAAGTTTTCAGGACTGGACAGACAGATATAAAGAAAACGAACAGCCAAACTTTAATCCAAACACCTGAACTAAACAATATCATTAATTTTATTAAACACAATCACAAAAAATAGTATTTTTTTCTTTTGTGGATCACAAAAAAAATCATTATTTTCTTTTGTGGAGTCAGATGAAGATAATGTCAATTAACAAAAACGATAACATCTTATCTATAAATTTTATTAAAATAATATGTTCAAAATATATTTATATATCTCAAATTTAAAAAAAACCCTAAAAATTGCTAAATAACTATTGTCAAGTTTGAAAGGAGATCATTTCAGTAATACAATAATATAAGAAATTTCCTTAATTGTTGATATATCAATTGTCACAAAACTGTCCTTTTCAAAGTGTCCAGGCATTACGAGGTAAAGAAATATATTAAAATTTAAAACTCACATTGAAAATAATCCTCAAAAATGTCTGAAGTTCAGTACTTCTTCTGCTCAACAGTCTTTTTTTCACATAAATCATATACATATTTTTAACATAAAACATTTGTAATGATTATAATTATGTTATATTTGCATTATTACTATTTTAGAACAACGATTTGTAATATTCAAACATAAAGTGTGGTACCTATGATGCATTATTAACATCCCTTAAAAAGTTTATGACTGACATCCTAAAAGACATAAGCTCACTCTCACTCACATTTCTAAACATATGTGAAATAGTTTCAACATCCTGTCTGCTACATCCAAGTAGTTCGTCTGTCATTGTTTCCATTATCGGATATAAAGTTTTGTTCCATTTGGTCAGTAAACGCCGGACGGGTAAAAAAATATTTGATAATTCGTCCACGTTTGATTGATTCACTATTTGTACAAAATCATGTGGAAAAGAATCATGTCTGTATGGCATAGGATATAAGGCATAAGCTCTATGTAACATCATACATACCGTTAATCGATTTTGCAAAGGCACATTTGTATTGTTCATTGCTGCCTTTATCTGATCTAGATCAAACTGACACCGTGTATAATTCTTTTTTTTTAAATAACATAAAAAATTTAAATAGTGAAAAATTACATCTGGAGGACCATTAATTATATGGATGGGTAATTCGTAGTGTCCATAGTTGTATCCTTCAGTCGATATATTGTACTGCGCGAAAGCTGTCTCGTGTCGGATTCTTTTTAAAAATGATTTATATCCGAAGTAATTTTTTTTAGACCGCATATAAAAACAAGATGTAATCTTATTTTTTGTTTGACAAATAAAATCCATAAAGGAAATTGTAGATATTGTATGTAAAACCTTTGCCATTTTGTCATATTCCTTGTTGGTGAAGTAAAGCATTGCAAGATTAAACCAACCCCAAACAGCATCGCGGTACGTTCCAATCAAACAACTTGCTAAATAATCTTTATAACTTAAATAATAATGTTTGTTGGTCAAACCGAAAAAGAAGTTTTTGAAGACACGTTTTCCCGTCCAGGCGATGCATTGTGATAAATTTAATGCACTTAAACTCCTTGTTAATTTTGATACATTTTGATTTTGTGACAATTCAAAAGATTTGTACAAACAATATAGGCCAGTTGTACCTTCATATATTAACAAAGGATATAATATTTTAAATGGCTCTTTTTGTGGGATGACCGAAATAGTTCTATTATTTAATGCAAAGCCCTGAAATGACCTTGTAGATAACAAACATTTCCATCCATTTTGGGACAGTACATCATCAATTACAGTATACAACCTTATTCGTGATTCATGTGAGATTTTACCATCGATCAAATTATGTTCAGGTATAAAATAATTTGGTATATAATTGCAAATGAGACATAATTTAAGGCGTTTTATACAGAAAATAAACCAATATAGTAACTTTTTTGGAATCCATGACGATTGATTTACGTCCTCTAGTATCCAAAATAGAAGAGTTTTCATAAAATATGAACATAACAGCTTAGCTAAACTTTGATCTTTGTTTATTATCTCCTTAAGAAAAATTTTCAGTAAGCTATAAACTAAAAGCTGTGTCTGATTAAGTGAATGAATTAGTACCTTCTCCGCCAGGGAAAAAGAAAAGCGCCATTCAAAGCAATCAGCCTCGTCTGAATAGAACTTGCTTCCAACTGGAACTACCAACACTCCAAAATTTATGATATCATTAGTCAATGTAGTCGTTGGCCACCCAGAATGTCTGCTTCTGCACAACCATGATCTAGCAGCATTAGGCCAAGTTTTGCATTGTAAGCATGGTACTGTATCTATCTCCGAAATTTCAATAGCGAAACTCGGTCCTTGGATATGTGTGTGGGGAAAATGATACCTTTCTAATACTGTATTTCTAAAATCTGAATTCGCGAGAACAAAACCGCATTCTGTAAAAGAAAAAGGATAAGTTCGTAACGGTAGATTTATGTTCTTATTGTCTACAACTCTAAGTAAGGTGAATCCTGGGTTTGCATGGGTAGCGTCTATAACAATATCACCTTTGTTCTCACTTTCTTCATATACCTCCCACTGTTTGAAAAGGACCATGAAATCAATGTCACTTCCTGGGAGGTCTAGTCCTTCCGCTTTACTTCCACTACTTATGAACTTTATGTCAGATGATTCATGAGTAAGATCAAAAACTTTATAGAACAGTCGTCGATAACTTACAGCTCTCTCGGATCCGACGACAGCATTTGTCAAATATTCATAAAGCTGAAGTGAAATACATTCTTCTTGTTCATTGTGTTCCATCTTGGTGATTCTGACAGAAAATAAATTAACAATTGCATTATGTAACGAATAAATGTAAAATGATTTCCATAATATATATGGTTTAGGTGTCGGTAATCTGCTATACCGAAGAATGGTACATAGATAAAACACGCAGTCCTACCTTTAAAAATTGTCAAACCAATGTCTGGTATCTTCGAATTCCTTTTATTGTTTGACAAATATCATGTATTGCCAGCTTCATATATTAAATTACAACAACTCAAAACCATTTGTTTTGACAATTAATGTAAAAGTAAAATTGATACTTATATCCTGGTATGTTTTATCTTTCGGATATTAAAGATCTATTTTTATTATTATGAATCCTCTTTAAAATAAATTTAGGTCCTCTCTTTTCATGTTGTAATCAATATTATGTTTCCAGCGCCACCTATACCCCAACCCAGGTACACCACCCAACCGCATCTGCAATTTGCAGGTCTACCTTCCGTTCTCCACTGCATTTCGTTCAACAACTTTTGAGAAGAGCAAAACGCTTATTAAAATACTGCCAATTTATTTTTCAATATGCTGAGACTTTATGATGTAATGATCCAAAAGGTCATCACTCAGTTTCGACTTTAAATAGAAACTTCCACCCATAAAATCCAAAAATTATAATGGAAGGTTCGATCGGCGCATCATAGTTTTTTTATGTAAGTTCTATTTGTTTGTGCATACTTGTTTTTTAAAACAATTAGCAAACATTGGTTTCAAGTATTACCAGGAAAACTTTCAAAAGTAGTTTAATTTGTAGTGCTTCTTATGTAATATCTTAAAAATAAAAAACGTGAATGTCTGAAGAGAATAAAATTCGAAAAAAAATACATGTGACTTGCTAGAAATAATTTTAAAATTTAGTATTAATTTTTAAACGTGTACGTTAAAGGATATCTCTTTGCAACTAAATCATTTTGCAAAAATTATAAACAAACAAGTAAAGTCCCATGTTTATGATGTACAAGATCTTTTCCATAACAACCAAAGGAAAAGACACTTCAATTAACGTGAAAAAGAAAAGCAAAAAAAAACAATAATGCAATAAACATTTCTAGCATGTACATGATATACTCACCAAAAAAGCTTATCGATCCCGAAGGATGGAATCTATAAATTCGCCTTGAGATGAACAAAACATTTATACTCTCTCTCTGGAGGTAAATACTTATCGTTTCCTTCCTTCTGCATCATATAAAAGCGATGAAAAATCCCTGTTGACATTCTCAGAAACCACTGTTTTTATTATCAATCGAAACTACTTAAATTTTAAGTCCGGATATAGCAGAAATTAATGAAAATGGCAAGGGACGATAAGGGCCTTATTTGGCCCATTTTTCAATGTAAAAATAAACATGCATTTAATTTCCCATATTTTTATGTTAAAATTAGGTTAAATAATGATTTTTTACAAAACTAATTCAAAAATGTTTATTGAAGTGATTTTGACGTCACATTTAAAGCCAAAAATGGCAATTCTTTTTAAAATCTCAATATTTGGCCTATTTTGTATGTTTTGTCTTAAATTACTATGTCCGACAACGTAGACCAACATAATTTTTTATACTAATAGAAGATCTTTGATCTTTACAAACTACAAACACTGGCAAAAATAGTGGCGGTCTACGTTGTCGGAAATATTTAGATGTAAGGAAAGAGCTTCAAAATTTGTGCTTTTTCAATAATTTTTAACAAATAAAAAAGTAGGGTCCTGTTAGGGACGTCAGTATGACGTCAAAAACAAATTATTTTCTAAAATCTGTCATAAAATGTGAAATTTCCTTTTTTTACATCATTATAGGCCATATTGCAAAACCATCGTACAACTTTCATTTTTGTGGGCCAAAAGCGGTATTTAACGTACCTTGTCCTTTATCGCATCTTTTTCAGGCTGGTGCATAACATGTTATACTAGCTCATCCACACCACATGTGCAGGACGCGAAATAAAAAATATACTTAATATAGTACATACACTAGTGTATATTTAGTATATTTTTTATTGCGTCCAGACGTTGGTCTTCTTTTGATCGATGGGAAGCTAACATCAGGCTAAAATATTACGATAAGCACATATTTTTGCTAGAATATATAACGTAGCACACCGGGTGCCTATGTGAGGGGAAGCTTCGACGGAACTCGCTGATATTCTAATGTGATATTTGATACACAAGAAGAAAATTTTGACTTGTTTGCAGAGAAAATGTATTTATCATATTAAAGGAAAACCATATTAAATCCAAGATCTATAAGACCTGGCCAACACAACACACAAACACTTTAATTTGACGTAAATAATGAAAAACAATAAAATAAACATTCTTGACACAGGGATTTACAAAGTCGCGTGTTCTGTCTTCTGGAGTTTTCAACATTAAAACATTCAGGAAACCCACCGAAACATCTCAATACCTCTAATGGAATAGAGCCGAGATTATTAGTTACATTAGGAATCATAAAAAGATGAAATTGAAGAAATAATTAAGCATTAAGACCTAAACCTATAAATATCATAAAAAGTTTAACCCAGCTGTCAAACTTTTAAAGCGATTACTTTTAAAACCTTGGTATCAGATCGAAAGGAACCACGTGTGCATAATGATTTCCAACAACCCTCCAATAATTTCTTATAGTAAGAGAGCCCATACTGTACTTAAATTTCCTAACGAAGAAACTTTATCGATTTTCACCAGAATAAAACAGAACCGTTTTTTTTTGGTCCAACTTAACTATATAATACCGGAATGATGAACAAACTAAGTGCTAGAAAGGGATGACCACCAATGTAGAGAGATCCCTTGGGTAAAACCTAGAAATACGTTCGAAACATCGGTTTTCCACGATGATTGTGGTTGTGGTTTCATCGAAATACGTGAACACATATTACCTTATCCATTAACATTATTTTGACTCATAGACTACCAGTCTTTGCTATTACCTCTGTGTGAGTACCAAGTGCTTACGTAAGAAGCAGGCAATACAAGTTAATTGCCTTTTGTTTGCCCATGCCAGACTCTAAGAATATCCACTCTAGAAGAGATCGTGTCAACTTGTCTACCATTATGGTAAAAAGAATGCTGTTTGAATCATAAATGATAAGTTTGGAAATGTTTTTATTTTTGCTGTCAACGTATTTTGTATTTCTGTACCTCGTTACCTGTTACTGTTTCACCGCATGTTTGTTTTGATTTTTTAAAATGATGACGTCGTCACTTTTCAAACATAAATGAATCTTAATCAAATTAAACAAATTAATAGAAATTCATATGTAGTAGACGACAAAATTTTAGCACTAACCATCATTTCAAGTTTTGAAAGCTTATTGTTTTCATTTGCGTACTAAACACTATGAGATAAGTTATAATTTAGTATAAAAGTGTTACTGTATTCAACCCCATGTCTACTTGTGAAAGTTGTGAATGTCCTCCATATTGTGTTTATCCGTTCATAAAGTAGTAAATATCTTTAAGCCCTTTGTATTGTACCCACCCCCCTATATGTACAAATCACCCTGGGATCCGGGATTTTACCTAACGGGGTGCGGGTCCAGGGCAAAGCGTAGCCCCCCTCCCCCGGAAGCTCATAGAAGTTAGGAAATTTAAGAATGATATTATTATTATCCGCCAAAGCAAATTCCCTTCTTTTCCTATTAACCCTAATCTGAAAGACATATATCAGATATAAACTGTTACTTGGGCATTCCCAACAGGATAAGATAACTTACACTGACGTGTTAAAAACTTTTTCAGTTCTCATTGATATGATGGGACTGTGTTTTTTCATCAACCCCACCATCCGTCTCATTTTACTAAAAGTGGTTTAAGGTTGATCAAAACTTTACACTTCAGATAACTCGAATAATCTCAAGCAGAAAGTAAAAGTTTCAGTATACATGATATTAGTAATTTCCGTCCGTTTGTGTCATCATTAACATACAATAGTTATTAATTATAGTAAATAAAACAGTTTAGAAGAAAATGTCTTATAACTGTGAGCTATTCGGCATTAGCGTAGAGAATAACTACTGTGGTCTGTTTTTTTAAGAAAAAAAGTATAGTTATTCATTTACGGACTTGTCTTTGGCTTATGATTATTATTATTTTTTATCGCGAAGGACATTCAATTACTTCAGTTTCAGATAGATAAAACAAAATTTTCTTTTTCGTTTCAAGTTTTGTTAAATTTTAATTCAGTTCTGAAATATTTCAAAGGACAAATCATTGCAGCTCTTTTCAAGCTATAACATCTATGTTGGAGACATACTCCCGGGCAAAGGAGCCGAGGGTATAGGGGTCATTTTCCCTCCACTTTTGAAATAAGGGGGACTATGATTTCCTCTACGCCCTTTTCATATTAGAGAAGCAAAAATAATTCAGGCTTAGAATTCTGTCTAATTCAAGCATAACATTGGTCAAGTAGTTACACAACAGAGACTTTGTGCCCCCTTTTTTTAATTTCTTTTTGCTTGTCACATTTGGTATTTTGGCCACAACAACCAAAATCAGTCTTACGCCTATGGGAGATAATAAACTGACAATCCGGCCACAACAACCAAAATCAGTCTTACGCCTATGGGAGATAATAAACTGACAACCCTGACAGGAAAATGATAAACAAGCAAAAAAGAAAGAATTTGGATTCTTCATAGTCTTTAACAACACAGGAGTAGGGTCATTTACTTTAGATGGATAAGGACAACCTGTGTGGACCTATCGTTTGAAATCAACTATATCTAAACCGAGGTAATATGTCGGTACTATTACGGTTATCGATACTGATTATCTTATTTTAATTTACTTAAATGAAGACATCTTGATAAGGCTTGGTCTCTGACGATGAATATGGCCTTGGTCAGTTTGTTTAAATACAATTCTGGCCTAAAAAGATATCAGAAACACCGGGTGAGTTCTGTTAAGATATTGTTTGGATTGGTAATGGACAAGCTTTTAATATAATAAGTGGATATCCCAATTGCCGACTCATTTTATATCAAAGGCTAGCGGAAAATCCTAGTTCCCGACTCTTTATGTCAGCGGCTGAATTCCGCTAGCAGTAGATATCCCAGTCCTCGCCTCTGTTTGTAGTTGCACATTTTTTATGATCGTATGGTAAACCAGTAACAGCAGATTTTTTAAATATCAATATGAAATAAACATGGTTTAATATCATCGCTTTATAAACGAAGGCATTTGTCATTACTTGCTTTTTGACATTTATTTTCGATCTTAAATTGACAATTTAATGTAATAAATTAATTAACATTTTCAAAGGACAAGCTACGTCAGAGAATGTACCAAAGCATTTTCAGCCAATGGAACGGTAGGATTTTGTCTCTTCTAACTGTAAAAAACCATGCTATTAATATTTGGATAATTCTGTTGTTCAACTGCAATTTTAACGAATAATATAATGGAAAAATACATGTAATTTACTATATAATTTCGCGTGACAAGGTATTTTTAGTGATGTCAATATTCGAAAATCAAAAATATGATTTAAAGATAAAATGAAAATGCTTGTGTCAAATTAAAATTTATTCCTACTTGAATGTAAAAGATAGTTTTTTATTAATAAGTTATTAATAATCATAAATATTAATTTGAAATTTATTTTATTCCTCATTGTAACATTGACCCATTGTAATAAAAAAAATCTTTAACAGAAAAGTAATGCATAAAGGTGAAGAATGAATGTTTAATTTTTTATAGTTTTAAGTGTGATTAATATTTGAAATTTATTTTCATTCATTATAATCAGGTTATCTATTGATTATTGATTTATATTGTAGCATAAAACGGAATTAAGTAACGTGTTAAAATGACATCAGGTATATGTGTCATACGCAGTTGAACAATAGGATAATCCCCTATTAAGAACATGGTTCTTCACAGTTAAGAGAGACAAAATCCTACTGTTT
>JAULBM010038316.1:0-10865 GCA_032357055.1 Geukensia granosissima
AGTTACAAGGCTAAATTTTCAGCCCCTATCCAACCCGCAATTTTTCCAGTGGCAGTCTAAAAGTCCCTCCCTTACCGGTCCCTTCCTCCCAGTCTACATATTGATTTATTGTTTAACTTGTTTTCGTCCTGAATATGCATGAAATATTTGCCACTGGACGTTAAGAAACAATCAATCAATCATCGAAACACCTTGAATAATGTCAAATGTTGATTCATATTACCGTGTCATTTGTCCACATCAAATTTTTTAAAGTATAGATTCTATGTCAGCAATGGAACTCTGATTTACAGGGCTTGTCCAACCTTCGAGGACTAACAATCTACCAGCAACGGATTCAATATAGTGATCGTTATGAAAATATACCAATACAATTGTCAATTTTGTTTTACCATTACGATATATCTAATGGATTACCTTCCCACTGTCGTTGAATAATCACCAGGTTATTGAATAACACGATGAATGGCATGCACAAGTGAAGCAGGAGTTGATTGCCTATCCGAGGCACCTTAACTCACCGTCGTTGTTATAGTGCTTGTTTCATGTAAGCCAGCTTTAGTTTTAATTTTGTTCTATGCTTGATTGCGTTGCTTGTTGTTTGCCTCGGTCTTGTCTGTCTTAAGACTTGCCCCTTTGGTATTAAAGAATTATTTGTAACATGTGACAGTTACTGAAAAGCATTTAAAAACAAATGTTTCATGCGTCTATTCCACAACGTATGGATGGATATATATATCCCTCTGCATCGTTAAAGGTGGGAAAATGCTAAAGAAATCGCTTAAACAAATTTAATCAGCAGAACATATACTTATTTATAGTCTCACCTCTTATACATGTCACACAAACAACACAATATACAACACGATTTACTTATAAAATTCAAAAATATTCCAGTGAAGAAGCAACAAAACACCACATGAGAAAAAGTCACAATGCACTAATATGAATAAAAATATACATTTGATATTTTGATTTTTTGTATGTCACTGAAGTAGCTTTTGCATTTTTACCTCAGAAAACCATCTGTTCATTTTGCTGATACAAGATTATCTCTTTGGCAATAAGACTTTGTGATTTGAAGGCTAATTTGTCTGTTGAAAAATGGACATGTTGTGTTTTTGCCGTTGTATGTACAAACCTTGATATTTCATTTTTAAATAGGTTGAAAATCTTGTTGCGTTTTCATTTTATTGTTGTTGTAGTAAAATTGTTATTACTGTATGGTATTTGAAGAGTTAAATGCTTAAGGGTATGACGTTCGCAAATGCTGCTTTGCCGGAAACGCATAGAGGAGATAATTTACAGAAATTTAGAACGTCGAATTTAAAATTGACGCGCGAAATTCGTCCACTACAAGTATCGTCATTCCAGTACAATTTACCGTCCCAGTTAAAATTAAAATTCTCCAAGATTCATCAACATTTGAATAGTTTTAATATTTTCTAATATATTATTGTCATGAAATAACATTTCTAACACACAGATAACGTCTAACACTATATGAATACATCAGTTAATATTGTATTTGTTTCTTATGTTTCAGGTATTTTATCCGTTTTGCATGAACTGATATGAAATATAAAACGACACTTGTTAATTTATTACCAAGTCATAATGCAGATACTCGTATCTGATTGGTCTATCCTATGATCAGACAAAGTTACAATTTTTATAGGCTGATCTTGTAAAGTCCGCGCTGTGATATCCTCATTTACTCCGCTTGTACATTCCAACATCAAATAGGCCATACGAAAAAAAAATTAATCATAAGAGTAACAGGTTTCACAACTCGTAGGAGCTGTATATCGCTTATCAACTATTGTTATTTAATTTAAAAATAATAATAAACTCACCAGAGGGTCGTTTATTTCTATTTTGAAATTAAATAACTTGAGCCGTTAACCGGCGATGAACAGTTCCAAGTCGTTGTGAAACTTATGTACATGTAAACTGGGCGTCTTATACTGACAGTAAATCCTTAAAATCATAGAGCTAAGGTTTCCTATAATAACAGGTTCTTTCGACGTTGATGACAAGTCTGTCTATTTGGAGACAGACCAGCCAGTAATTTGATGTAACAATAAATATTTAATAAACCAAACGGGTTAATCAATATCTAAAAAAAAAGACATCACATTTTCATTTCTTTACATACTATTACTCGAAACTGGTATTCTTAAAATCTCCTCTATATCTTTTGATAAATTTGACGTTTCCTTTTGAATTTGTTCTTCATTAAAATCATCTACAACTTGGTCATAGGTCAAATTTTTATCAACATACAGTACTTCTGTCTCTTTTTTATGTTTCCTTTTCTTTTTTCTACCGTCGGTCACGTTACCCGCATATTCTTTGTCATCCCGAGCATTGACGTCATTTTTCAGATCGGCATCTTTTCTTTCGTGTCGGTGTTTTTGCTTTCTTTTAGTTGTTTTTCCCTCTGCATTTGCTGCTTTAGTTTTCTTCTCTTCTCCGCTGGTCGTTTCCGTTATATTTTTTTCTTCAGCCGCTTCCGTTTTCCCTTCTACGTAATCCGATTCTATTTCCTTCTCTTCTTTGGCGGCTTCGGGTTTTTTACCTTCATCCGTTTCCCTTCTTTCAGCGACTTCCGGTTCGAAAACTTCGTCTTTCCGTTCTAATTTATCTTTCTTATGTTTTCTTTTCTTTTTCTTACTTGAATGACCTCTTGTGTTGACGCTAAGGTTTGCATTGTCATTTGTGTCATCTTCTGAATGTTTTGTTTGGGTCTTGTCATCGCTCTTTAATTTGGTGTCCTCGATTCCGTCCGCTGACTTGCTTCTTTTATGTTTGTGCTTTTTCTTTTTACTCGAATGACGCTGTTTGACGTCTTCAATATTATTTTTTATTATCTCGCCTTCCAAATTATCAACCGGTTGGTCTCCTTTGTTTTCTGATGCCGATTTAGCAATCGAATTAACCTTTTCTGGATTATCCCTCATTACATCAAGGACGACTTTGTCACAAAATTCTTTATCAGATTGAATTTCATTTTCATTTAATCTTACAATTCTATCACTAGATCTTTCACGTTTATGTGTTTTTTGCTTTTTAGACTTTTTCTTTGATGTGTGTTTATGATTAGAATTCTCGTTTGTGTCAATGTCTATTTCGATTTGCTTAGGTTTACTCTTTTCATTTTGGATTAAAGAAGCATCAAAACTGAAATTGTGCACTTCCTCGTCAGAATTAATGTATCCCATAATGCCGTAGTGATGATCTTCCTGTTGACTTGTTAAGGCTTCTGGGTTAAAACTTGACAATTCTTTATAATCTCGCATTTCTCGATCAGGCCCAATAACTTTTATAGTAGGCAAACCCTCGTGTTCAATCTTTGTTATGGATTTTCCATCAACAACCTTCGGTGTAATTTTATGATTTTTCTTTCTTTTTACTTTTTCAAAAGCTTCTCTGCTCTTCGGTCGATCTTCTTCGCTTCCGCGGTGTGACATTGAACCTTTTGTTAATAGGTATATCTCGAGGTCACTGTCGTCCAGCTGTCCACTTTCTAAATTATAATGTCCTGATCGTACACTGGAAGTGTCACTCTCGTATCCCTGACCAGGCTTAAGATTTCGCCTAAAGATATCTTTTATAGAAATATCTGAACTAATTAGATTCGGCGGAGGATGAACAAAATCTTCATCATACATCGATTGGAAGTTGTAATGAAATGATGGCGGAATTAGCATCGGTGTTTTTATAACATCTGTCTTGATAAGTTCTAAATTTTCCACACTTCCTGTTGGAGTAACCGGTCTTGGTGCAGGATATTTTCCCGAGGGGCCATCGTATAAGCGTGTCAATTTCCCATTTAATCCCAACGGTTCTGGAAGTTCACTTCCTTGTTTGTACATCTGTTTATTAAAGTCATCAATTAACTGCTGTCGTTGGTAGATAGACAAAGCCGTAGGTCGAGGACCAACGTTGATAGACTTTGTGATCTGCGTCTTTGGACTTAATGTTTTATAAGCATCCACAATATAACATGGAGATGCTATTGCCACAATAGCAAGACTAACAGCTGCTACATACCAACCAGATGTCAGTGTTTCCGTGTCCTCGGGTAGGTTTTGCTCAAAGTTGACAACTGTCACTAATAAACACAAAGCTGAAAATACAAATAAAAAAGCAATGAAAAGATGAAAATTGCATGCATAAAGCGAACGGGCTACTTCCGAATTTCTTAATATCAAGTCGCTCTATGACGAGGTTGAAATTGGTGTATCCTAGTTTTCCCAGTTTTCATCACAGGTACAATTAAACACGGCATTATGTTGTTTTAAAAATTAAAGTTTATTTCTGCATTATAACTATAGTGTTATATGTAATATATTTATCAAGGGTTATAAATTTTGTGAATTTTGCAATGCTTGACACGCGTTTCAAGGGGAAACTTCTCATCAGTAGACGAGATCAAAACAAAGTAAAAAAGAGTACTCATATCTTAACATACAGAAAAAGGGAGACAAATCCAGCGGAAAGCGAAATCTGTTATGTGCAATACAAGGAAAGACGCCTCTAAATGATTTCAAAGGTTTAAAATCTAAATAATACCTTAAGGTGTTACACAACACCTAAGGGAAATAACTCTGTAAGATCATCTAAACGTTTTAATCAAGTATCATTTTATATTAAAATTAATGCAACTCAGTGATCAAATTTTTTGATGATAAAATTACCATATATCTATTGAAATAATTCCAGAGAAATGTGTGGTTCAAATTTCTTTAAATTTTCATGTTTTCCTTCTTTAATCAAAGTAAATGTATAAACATAAAAAAAACGAGTGTAATTTATTTTCGTGATGGTGTTGGGTACCCCCTTAAATTTTGTAAAGTATTATGGCAACTGTGTTGCCAAATAACCTAGGAGACTTCTGGTCCACCAGCAAAGGTATTGACCAAGTGGTTTCAAATAACACAAAGATGAATTCATCGAAAAGGACATATTCATTTCGTAAGCTGCACCAATATTATTCTATAGAACCTTTATGTAGCCCTATTTTACTGGCTTTTGAATAAATAACAATAATAGAAGTCGTAGAGTCCAAATATGTTTGCTGACAGAACCGATTCAAAACAATGGTATAACATGCAAAGATTAATTTATAAATAAGATAATAAAACATGTTATATTTTTCATTGTATTCACGATAGCTGATTCTATTTTAGAAACGAAAAATATATAAACATGAATAATTCTTTTGGTACAATTTTACGATAGGATTAGACTTTTCTGTATTTGAAATTTCTACTGTTGGTGATGGATTGTACGATACTGTGGTCTTGATTTTGTTTGTTATTTTCGTCTTGTCTTTTTGGGTTTTCTCTTATTGTTTTTTTTGTCTGTTATTCCCGTCTTGTATTTTGTTTGTAATTTTCGTCTTATCTTTTTGTCTGTTATTCTCGTTTTGTCTTTTGTTATTCCCGTCTTGTATTTTGTTTGAAATATTCGTCTTTTCTTTTGTCTGTTATTCTCGTCTTCTGTCTGTTATTCTCGTCTCTTGTCTTTTGTCTGTTATTCCCGTCTTGTATTTTGTTTGAAATATTCGTCTTTTCTTTTGTCTGTTATTCTCATCTTGTCTTTTGTCAATCTAATTAAAATTAGATCTCCGCACTTGCTCCCCTTTTTTATTTGTTTTTATTCTTTTGTTGCGGCGTGGGAGATCTAAGGACATCCCATCGGAGTTCATCTCAGCGGTCAAATTTACGATAGCCAATCAGCGATGCGTCACTGGTGCGAAGGCAATTAGCCTGGCTTAAACGTCTTCATAAAGCTCCGAAAAGTTCCGAAGGGAAATAATTAACCCCTAACATGAACTCGGATGGGATGTCCTTAAATCTCCCACGACGCGACCAAGGAAAAATAACAAACAAAAAGGAGGATCAAATACGGAGATCTAATTTTAATTAAATTGGTCTTTTCTCAGTTATTCTGGTATTGCTTTCATCATGTCTTTTGTCTGTTATTCCCGTATTTTATTTTGTTTGCAATATTCGTCTTGTCTATTCTCGTTTTGTCTTTTGTGTGTTATTCTCGTCTTGTCTTTTGTCTGTTATTCTCGTCTTGTTTTTTTCTGTTATTCTCTTTTTTTTTATTCTAATTTGTCTTGCATTTGTGGACTATATGGATTTCATAGTTGTCTGGTTACCAAACATTACCTGAAATCAAAGCTGAAATAGCCGCAGCCAGTTTGAGAGCTCTGTTCTTTTTCCAGTTAATTGTCCAGAAGAAAGTCATTGTTGCCAAGAAGACGAAAAGAGTGTAGAATGAAAATCCGAGGCACATAAAAACTTGCGATATTTTGTAGTTGCCTGAAAAAGAAAAAAAACATGTTAAGGATGTTCGCTGCTCGTGTTTTTTATTTTTTGTCAGATTTTCGGAATCCTCTGGTTTTATCCATCTAAATAGCTGAATAAATTTTGCCCATCAACCCCCACTTTTCTTTTCATATTCTTATTTTGTAAAGTTTAAAGGATATTTTTTGAAAATCTTATGAAGTTCTTATTATTTTTCATAGTTTGTTTTAGTAATTAGTAGTCAATGTTAAATGCATGAAAAATCTAGAGAATTTGTTTTCCCGCCAAATTTTCAATGGCTTGTATCTCAGAAACAAGCACATGAACCTATAAATTGATTGATTGATTGGTTGGTGTTTTACGCCACGTCGGCAGTATTGCAGCCATATCGTGGCGACGAACCTATAAAACTTTTTTGCTCTTTTAGTTTCTTTGTTCAAGTACTACCTTTTCATTACAGTTTTTTGAAAAGCTTGTTATTTTAAAATTGAGTAGCGAACATCCTTAAAGCATTGAATTTATGGGAAAATAAAATAGGAAGTGCAATACTAAAATTATTGATAAATAATCCGTAAAATTTGGTTTATATTCAAGTGGTTAATGAGGAGCAGTACTCCCTTTTTCATTACATTTCACTAGTCAAAATCGCAACCAATTTTGAAATATTGATTTTCTGGAAAAACAAAATAGGAAGTACAATACTACTACTATTGATAAGGATTCTGTAAAAGTTTGGTTAATTTCTGTTAAACGGTTTAGACGGAGTCGGGATTAGATATTGTTGCCCCCTCATTTTCAGCATATTCCAAGTCAAATCTGCAGTATATATTTGCAGCACTGTATTCCTGGGGAAGTAATATAGGAGTTACAATGCTACATCTATTGAGAAAGAAACAATGTAAGTTTGTTATAAATCTATTATATAAGTGGTTAAGGAATAGAGGTGTAGATATTATTACGCCTTATTCAGCATATTGCAAGTCAAAACAGTTACCACAGCACTAAATTCTTGGGAAAATAATATAGTAGTTATGAAAGATTGTTAATATCTATTAAGTGGTTAAGGAGGATAAGCCGATTAGAAAGGATGCCCTCTTTTATTTATGCTTTGCACATCAAAATTACAGCCGAATTTAAAATATCAATTTTCTAGAAAATCAAAATAGACGGTGCAATGTTATTTCTATTGATAAAGACTCTATAAAAGTTTGGTTAATTTCTGTTGAATTATTAAGAAGGGGTAGCGAATTAGAAATTATTGCCACCCCCATATTCAGCATGTTACAATTCAAAAGGAATTTACAACATTGAGTTCCTGGGTAAATAAAATAGGAAGTTAATACTTCATCCATTGTTAATAAGTCTGTGAAGTTTTGTGTAATTTCTATTTATTGGTTAAGGGGGTGTAAATTTTACACTGCTTTTTGCAATCAAAATGCAGCAAAACTTAAAATATTGATTTTCTGGAAGAAAAAAATAGGAGGTGCAACACTACAAGTCATAATAAAGAATCTGTGTTAGTTTGGTTAAAATCTTTTCTGCAATTTTAGAGAAGTAATGGATTAGAAGTGTGACGACTACGACGCAGACGAAAAGCGACAGGGTGATCATTACACGTCGCTGCTAGAAGCAGACGACACGATAAACATAAACACATTAACCAAGAACAAGCGAACTGTCTTATTAAACTCCTGATAGTTAACATCGGTCATTGTGTATTTTCTTTCTCTTTTTTTACCTTCGTGTTTGTACTCGTTTAACCTTACTTCTAGGCTGTCAATCTGCTTTAAAATGTTCCTGTATTCATCTTGTTTGTGCCCTATGATTTACTTGTCATTTGTTAAAGTCGGGCTATTGATGACAGTATTTGCAGTAATAAAATCCCTGTTATTTTTACTCGGAATAATTTTTCTTTTCATCTGTATCGAAGTGCTGTATCGCCTTCAGTGGGATTAAGAAAAATTCTGATTTGATTTTTGTGGTTATTTTTATTGTTTTTGTGTTGTTTTTTTTCCTTTCAACACTTGAGGGGGATTGAGATCCCACTTTACACCACCAATTGTGGTTATAAGTTTGTCCTTATGTTAAAAGTTTTTGTACCTTTTTATAATATTAAAGTAAGAGCACTACTGTTTTACGTTTTTACTGTTTTAGTTCTTTGGACATATTAATGGTAATTCGACAATGTTTGACCTCTTCTCGGACTGACAATAACCCGGATAAAGTTAAAGGATTCCACGAAGGGTGTTAGGCACAGGATAGGGGGTGCTTTCCCCTTCCGGAGCACATGACCTCCCTGTTTTATAAAGTAGTTCGTAGATTCCAAGCATTTGATTTTTTTGTTTTCGTTTTATCTTTTAGTTTGTTTCAAATTTGCCTTGTCTCGTCTGACTAAGCTCTTTTGATCTTTCACATTGGTATTCCACGCTGAACGGTTTAAATTTCACAGAGAGTGGTATTACATTCTTGTTCAAAGCCTTGTGTAGACCTCTAGATTAGCAAATTACCCCTGTTG
Organism: Geukensia granosissima; assembly: GCA_032357055.1. Taxonomy (NCBI): domain Eukaryota; kingdom Metazoa; phylum Mollusca; class Bivalvia; order Mytilida; family Mytilidae; genus Geukensia; species Geukensia granosissima. The sequence continues at coordinate 8,839 of JAULBM010038316.1, forward strand.
GAGTGCGGTTCCGACCTTATTATATTTTCAGAACCCATATGCTGTTTTGCAGACTGGTATAAACACTTGGAGAAGACTTAAGGGCCACCTAGTTTGGATTTTGTCAAAGTTTATTCCCACAAAAAGGGAAATATACCAATAATTTTAGGGATTCGTGATACATGAATGATTTGCAGAAAAAAATAACTTTCTATTTTTGTTTATACTATGTGGCTGCGCTATGTTAACATCCAAAAAGAGCAAAAATTGTGAAAAAAGTTTGGGGAAAATGCTTATTCACAAAATATCATTAAACAAAGAAGATAGAGTATATCAAATCATTTTAATACAATCTGCATTAGGTGTTTCTGAAAAGGAATTGAATTATATCTTGGAATGTCTTTAAAAAAACTTGGAAGGCTATGATTGTTTACACATTTGAATAATTAAGCACTTTTTCTTTGTCAAATGTTCTCCAATTTTTATCAAATAAATATTTTTGGGTGAACTTTGATAACATTCATTAAAAAGTTGAAAAGGTTTTATATTTAAATTGTTACATTCCAAATATTATTGCAAAAATTAGGTGACTCTTTACTAACGATGAAGTGTATATATTTGCGATATAAAAAAGATAGTTTTCTACTGTATGAAATTTGGATTTGCAATGTGAATGAATTGCTCTGTATCAAAATTTTAAATCATGAGGACTAAATTCAAAACGGCTTGACTAATCCAACATGAGAGCATCATTGACATTTTACGAACACACTTTAAATATTATATATTATTTTTTTTAATCAGACTAAGCATCTGAGGATTACTGAAAAATGTTTGTTACATACAGATATGGACGGTGTTCCATGATTGTATATGTATATGACACGTTTGTCTAACAATTCCTTTTTCTAAAAAAAAAAACCAGCATCTTCTGGTATCTTTAGGTGTTCAGCGAATATGTGAAAAATTCTACTCAAAGACAAAGAAAAGCTTCAAAATGGTAAAATATATTTTATATATCTTGTATTTTTTTAATATTGTCAATTTACCAGTAATCTGTTGAAAAGGTATAAAAGAATAGAATACTTTGCTTCGCAAACAGTTAAGTTGTATCATCATTGAAGAAATAGTATTTAATTAAGTGTTCAATATAATTTGCATGAATAAATATGTCCAACATCAAAGCAAATTGACATACAAGTAAAACATTTATATAAAACCATGTGAAGTGTTTCTTCTGTTTCCTAAGTTCTTAAAATATATCAATACTGTTTTAAAAGTACAACGTCAATAGTGCTTGAACCAAAGTACATGACAGTTGCACTATTTAGCAACGCAGGTGATTCCAATTTTGACTAGATGAGAAAGAAACGCCGATATTGGCCAGTAGTGGATAAGATATTATTGTCCCCTCTTTTTCAGCGTATTGCAAGTCAAAACTGCAATAAAAATTTACATTGAATTCCTGGGAATATTATTCCAAATATATTAATCCTATCCTCCTACACTCGGAAGTGATAAATAAATTGTGAAGGATTGTTTAATATCTACTAAGTGCTTTAAACTGTTCCTGTATTTATCTTGATTGTGCCTTGTGATTTACTTAATGTTTGTTTTATATTATATTCTGAAGTCGGGCTATATATGACAGTATTTGCAGGAATATTTATCACTGTTATTTTTACTCAGAAGAAATGTTTCTGCCCGTCTGTATCCACTCGACCTGGATTGTGTATATTTCTGGTTTGATTTTTGTAGTTACTGTTTTTGCTTTTGTTTTTTAATTTTTCTTTTTGACACGTGTTGAAGGAGGTTTAAGATCTCAATAAACTATTCTAACCCACCACTTGCATATGCATATGGTTTGTCGTTGTGATAAATGTTTTGTTACATGTACTTTTTTTTTATAATATTCAGATGAGAGCACTTTTATTTTGCGTAAACACGATTTATTTCTTTCGGACCCGTTACCAGGGGGACTATCCGGTTAATCGGGAAATGTGGTTCGTGAACGATTGTTAATCGGAAAATGTGAACCGTGAACGATC
>JAULBM010038327.1:0-10865 GCA_032357055.1 Geukensia granosissima
GTTACAGTCTACATATTGATTTATTGTTTGCTAACTTGTTTCCGTCCTGAATATGCATGAAATATTTGCCACTGGAAGTTAAACAACAGTCAATCAATCAATCATGTGAATGCTTTAAAGCGCATTATCCACACATACTCGACAGTAGAATGTCTATGTGAATGTTCCGAAGCGCATAATGCACAAATGCAAGAGATACTCAAGAGTAAAATGTCTATGTGAATGTTCCAAAGTACATAGTCCATAAAGACAATCGAGTGCACATGTAAAATATTTATTTGAGAGAACCGAAGTACATGGTTCACAAAGCAACAAATCTAAAACGAACAATAAGGCAAGGGAACAAAGAACAGAAGCCTTGATTAGACTCTTTTATAAATAATGGCAAGAACCTGTTACGCTGGAAAAAGCTGTGCTCTTCTTTCTCGAGGGCGGCAGGACGTTCGGTTTGTCCGCCTGCAGGTAGAACCCATACTAAAGGGGCGTCCGATGGTTGGGCGGGATGTATAAATACGCGACCACCCCGAGAGTAGCGGGGGTTAAGAAATTGATTGTTCAGTTCTTCCGTCAGGAGGAAGAACCCATCCTAAAGGGGCGTCCGTTGGTTGGGCATGATGTATAAATTCTCAACCCTTCTCGGAAGGGAACGTTACCTCCGTGTCCCATGTAGGGAAATGCCATGCACGATTGCAACAGCTCATTATGCGATGTCCGTTGGTGACCGTTGGAGCTCAGGCTATATTTCCCGCCCCCTACCCAAACAGTCCCAATTTGACATGTCATGGGTATTAAATATCCTGGTCCAACCCCCAGCTATCCCATAGTGGGATTTTATTGTTTGATAACTTGTCCTCTTCCTGAATTTGCATGAAATATTTGCCACTGGACGTTAAACAATCAATCAATCTTCCTCGAAGTAATCAGTGACATCAAGGAAATATCTTTTTGATTAACTTAATTTTTTATTTATTTATTTGTTTTATTTTTGTCAAAATCAGAAAAAAATAATCATAATGTTAAGGGGGTACCATACACATAAGGGAAATAACTCTGTAAATGTCATCTAAACGTTTTAATCATGTTTCATTTTATATTGAAATTAATGCATCTCAGTGATCAATATTTTTTGTGATGAAATTACTATATATCTATTGAAATAATTCCAGAGAAATGTGTGGTTCATATTTCTTGAAATTTTCATGTTTTCCTTCTTTCACCAAAGTAAATGTCTTAACAAAATATAAAGAAAATTAAACGAGTGGAATTTATTTTATTGATGGTGTATGGTACCCCCTTTAAAGGTTTCCCAATTGTCTTAGGCTTTCTGACTGTACATTAGTGAGAACGGAATTGGGAGCGAGAATGGTAACAGTACCATAAAAATTCAAGGATGAATCCGTTCGAATCGAAGGGAATTGTTCTTCCCCTATAACCAGATGCAGAAATTTGCTGCAATGAAGTATTGAGCTTAGTTCAGACACGTTATGCATTTACTCGAAGGAAAAAGTCATGCTTTTACTTTTAATTTGCAGCGAAAATCTTTTATGTTTCCGCAAACAATTTCACATTGAGGACCTCGTAAAGTCTACGTGTTTAATAATTTACTTTATTTTCCTATCCATATCAAAAATGCAAAGACAAGATTTTACTAATTACGTTTTGTGTGTTTCCAACAGATTCGGTATTTCCAATCTTCTGCACTATGTGTGTCCCTATTGAATGCTTCGGCTTATGCATAAAAAAACAAATATTTTCATCATATATTACTTCATTTTAATTTCTTTAACGGTGCCAGAAAATTTGCTACCTTAATTAAATTAAGCAAACATCAGAAATAAAGAGAACGCAAATCAAATACATAATATCTTCAGTTTACTAGCCATTACTCTGTCCATAAATATATATTTGATGAAGGGTGATACCAAATATATTATTATTACCCAACCCGTGGAGCTAACGATAATAGAAATAGTTTGTTCGCTTTCACTGGGTTTTCTGCCAGGAGGTAGAACACCTCCTCAATGGGAATGAGTAGTGTGGATTGCATAAATACGAACTTGACCACCCACGATTACCGATGATAAAAAAATTGTTGTTCGGTTCCTCCTCGAAGGTAGAATCATTCTTAAAGGAGCAGCCGTTGATTTGATGTGGTGTATAAACTCTTGGGTGTAAATTCTCAACCTACGTCTTTCGGAGGGGACAGTTATAGTTGGAAAAACTCTTTATCAAGGGTTCCTTGTCTGACTTGTCTGACATGAAAAATATCCAACAATGATTTACAGAAATTCGCTGCATTTCATACAATTCTATAACACTGAAAATACGGAAATGCCTTGAAAACTAATGCAATTAGTATTGGTCCCTGCCGTCGGATTTGGCTTCCCATTTCGATTTGTTTGATTTAGTCTTTCTTTTGCTATATTTGAATCTTTGACTCCCTATGTTTCGGTTCTAATGCTACTGATGAGAGGTTACTCCTTGAAATGTACATAAAGCATACCTAAAATTTCCATATTTATTTAACATTTGTATTTTGTGACTGATTGTCGTGAAAATTTCCCCGCCTTATAACCAATTATATAACATACTGCCTTAAGGCGAGGGTGTTATGGTAGATTACCATACGAAAAAATATCACATGAAGGAAAATATTTCCTTTACATTATTTTCCATACAAAGGGTCGTATGAACCATATGCTGGCCTTCTCTCTAATCAGGGAGCGACCATTTAACTCTGAGGGGCGGTGTTATGGTTTTTGCCCATGACTTTATGAAAAAATTCTGGACAGGCAGATATTAACAAAAAATATTCTGAAGCCAGATTCCCTCCAAAATGCGAAATGATATATTTTGAAGAAAAAAAATTATGAGTAATCTCTGCGAAATATTTTTTTCATCCTGCGCACAAAAAAAAGCTGCAAGAAATAAAATCCCATAATCCCCTCAAAGTTAATTATTCGTGTTTAATACACTCACTACATCGTTAAGCGCATATTTATTAATTTGAGTTTTCTATTTCGTTTGCTCTGCATATTGTTCTAATCGTTCAAAGCAGATTTATCTTTCAACAAACCAATTCATCAAATTTCTTAATTGTTTGGAGATGATACTTAAACCCGCTGTTCTGTTTGTCAGTCTATTCCGATTAGATTCTCAAAACTTTGATTTGCAATCAGCAGGGTGGTTCAATCAAAAGTATTTGAAAAGATCGTTTGTAATTTGTCATCTCCTTATACTGTTGCTCATATAAATATGGAATATTTTTACTTTCGACCTTACATTAGAAAAAGGCCTAGGCATGGCTAGACTTTTTCAAGTAAAATTCATACAAGGACATGGCAAATATGATTGCAGACTGATATTAGAGGATAGTTAAATAACAAAATTGGATGAAATAAAACATTTGAGAGGATTCTATCCGGAATACAAAATTAGCATTTTTTTTCACAAAAATGTGGGTTTCAGATCTCATAAAACTAGACATCGGACGCTTTTGTAGCTTTAAGTAAAATAATGAGATTTGCGTATGGATTTTTTTGGCATTCTGGCTCATAGTTTTTGCAAGCAAGTCTCCACAGTTGGAATTTTTGACTCAAAAAATGTCAATATTCCATACTTATGACCAAGTGTATATAAGCGTTTTAATTCAGTATGCCTTCACAATCCGCTGAATCAGAAACAAGCCCCATCTCAGTCTATGGAAAATCGTAAGTGATAAATGTAAAACAAAATACTAATACTGGACACCGGTGCAGTCTCCAGGGCTCAACACAGAGCGGACCCAGCGCGAATCCCAGGTGGTGGATAGGGGAGGCCCTTTCGTTGGGGGGTCGCCAGGTTATAATACGTGTTTCAAGAGTGCCACGCTCCTTGCACGTAAAAGACCCCTTTTGTAGTTTTCGAAAAAGAGCAGGTTTAAGCCGCTACAAAAGGCTAAATTTTTCGTCCCCTCCCATCACTCCCTTTTTCCTGTGGCAGTCAAAAACTGTTGCCCTGATGTGTCCCATCCAAACCCCTTTTCGTCATTGATAATTCTGGAACTTGTTCTCGTCCTGAATATACATGAAATATTTGCCACTGGACGTTAAGCAACCAACAATCAATCAAGCAATCAATCAAAATACTAATATCAATTTGACGCACTGTATGGCCATTTTCTTGATTTAAAACTCGTCAGCAGTGCTCGAAGTCAAAATGTTTGAAATCCAATTACAATACAAGGACATTTAATCAGCACAAACATCAGAACCAAAACAATCTAAATAAACAGGAGTCTAAAATAAGCTAAAGGTTAAAGAGTGCATCAAAAGGAAGAGCCTTAGAAATCCATAGTAGTTTTTTTATCAATTTAGAACGAAAAAAATAATAGGATTTATGTAATGACTCATGTCGGGATAAAAACTCTGGCTTTTAAGCCGCGAATATCTCCGGGGATCAAGAATCAACCAGAAGTAACATACACCCAGTGGTAGAACTCGTCATCAGTGTTCGAGGTCAAAATGGTGTGAAGCGGTCGATGCCAAACAGTTATTCGGGTTAAGACTGTAACACTTAACAGCTACATTAAAATGGAAGAAACCCCGACCATACTATAACCTAAAACCGCTATCAAATTTTAATTAACAAATTTATATATATCTTGTCTTTTCCCGAATCTGTCCCTTCTCAATTCTGTTAATATAATCAGGGATGTTTAATAGAGATCCATGATATAATCTAACTATCGCTTGTACTTTAAATTTTGGATTACATTGTAGCTATATGGAAATGCGCCATCAGTTTGATGGACATGATAGGTGAACATTCTGATGAGCCAGAAAAGGGAACTCGAAGATACCAAAGGGGCAGACAGAAATCGTTAAGTCGGGAGATAGACAAGACAATGGTCAAAAATAATAAGTCGAAAGACAATCATAGAACACACGACACTTCACTGAAAACTAAAGCTGGAGTAACAGGTACCCTACATCAATCTTGGATGAGTTCAGGTGCTCCGGAAGGGTGGGCTAATCACGTCGGAAATCTAGGTAAATGCTTATGCCGTTTTACTGATTTATGCTTGGATGTTTGTTGCTCAATGTCCACTGGCAAATTTTTCGCGCATATATTCAGGATGAGAACATGTTCAACAATATTAAGAATTATGGATCGAAAGTGGGGTTGGGTGGGACACAGCAGGGCAATGACTTTTGACTGCCTCTTGAAAATGGGAGGGTTTGTAGGGACAAAAAATTTAGCCTTGTGTAGAGGCATTAGCCTTTTCTTTTTCGAAATCTACAAAATGGATCTTAAACGTGCATGGAGCGGGCCAATCTCCACGCAGTCTACGGTCAAGCTTTCCGTATTATGAGCTGGCATCCTCCCAACGAGAGGGTTGCCCTATCTGGAGATCTCACTGTTTCATCTCTGTTGGTAGAGCCATGTAGATCACTATGGTGCTCATTGGTCGGTTCTTTATTGGTTTGATAATAGGAACAATAATATGTTAGTTTTGAAATATTTATAAAAATTTTGAATGGGCACGGATATTAGGGAAAATAACGGTTGCTCGAAAGAGAGAATATACCTAAAACTTAAATGAAAAGATATGGGGTACATGTAAATGTCAGAGAGACTGCACTCCGACCACGAGAAAACATAGGAGTTTACAAATCTAGAGGTCTAATGTTCTTTCTTCTATACCACTAAATCCTTTTTGGCTTGGAGACTAGGAAATTATAACCAAAATATCCCTTCTACTGAAAGGGTAAGTCATTTCTGAGATATCCATAATCGTCTTTCATATATTTCATATTTAAGGTAGATCTGATTTTATAATCACAAATAAAACTGAAAAACAACAACCCTTCTAAAACACACACACAGAGAATTGTGTCATTGCCTATAATTATAATAAACCATTTTTCCATGCTATTTATTTTCATGACAATCGAGAAATTAAGATAATCAAGAAAAGTACTCATCATTAGCATGCCTATAACACTTCGCGAAATTTAATAGCAGCGAATAAATGACGATGCAATATTACGTACACTCAAAAACGATTGGTTTCAAATGCGGATGATATCCAATTCTTCTTGTCAGGTTTTGTTCCAATAACTGTAGTGAAATAATACAAGAAATGGTTTGGTAAGCATAAATTTATATGGGAGGTAACTCCTTAAAGATCACACAATTTACTATAATTGAATTCTACAGGGAAAATATTTAGAGTGACAGGCGCCATTTTTGGACAGAAATTAGGCAGTTAGCGCGTCATGATTCCCAATGCAGATGAACAAGAGTGTTGGTTGTTTGTTACAACCAATTCCCTGGAGGAACTATTTAAATTAGGGAATAAATACAATGTTGCTGCCAATTTCAAAAATGTTTCCTGGGAGAACTTGTCTTAACATCTTCGCTAAAACCAATATGTAAATGTTACTTCGAGGAAATGTAAACCTTTCGAAGAGAAAGCTATATTTTTAAGTGTATAATAAACAAACCGCAGGTTTTTATTTTTTTTATTATTTTTTTTTTTGCAACATGTGTGTTCCATCCTTGTTATGTATGTACCTGTATAGTCGGTCTACCTATATCCCGTCTTTGAATGTTATAAATGCACTTTTAATGAACTCTAGATTGAGACACTACGACCCACTCAAAAAAACCAATTAGTAAAACATTTGTCAATTTACGAAATTTGCTTTCAATTTTTAAAGAAACTTGATGGATCAAATAATTAGTCAGATGGCAAAAAACAGCAATAATCGCGTAAAAGATTTAAATGTATGATTGAATTTTCGAAGTGGGAACGACACATGATTAAAACAGCTGTCATAATGAATACATTTTGAATATTGTAAATAGCTTTATTGATATTATAATTCGTATAAACGCTCCTCTAAACTGTCTCTATTTTTGAATTGTATAATTTATGTATAGAATAACGTTGTATTTCATTAAATGATAATGTTTAGTATAATTTTTCAATTAAAGCAATCAAAAACTAATATACTGAATTTTTTGTTCCGTCACTCTTTCAACACTTAACATCTTGAAATATAATATTTCATTGTTGAAAAATTAAGCGTTCAAAACATAAATTGTGACGCCCAGTTCTGAAGATGGAACTCGTTAAAAATTAATAGCAATTGGTTGCAATTACTGACAGATATTCTAGCACTGAGAACCACCATGTGCAATTACCTCCCTTTTACTGAAGAAAGTGCAATCTCCTCCCCTTTATCTGAAAAAAAAACATCACAAGCTACAAGAAATATTCACAATTTCGCAATTTTTTTCACACCACTGGGGGTCTCCAGGGCTTCAAAAAGCCGACCCTTTACGCGCCCTGGTTGCTTAAATTCTAATTTGGCGCGAAGGAGGGCGAGGTCATGGAAGGCAATGAACGTAAAGACTTTTTGAACTGAATATGACTTTTTGTCACTTGACATTCACCAAAAGAAACAATCAATCAAGTTGTCTCCCTTTTCGCATAGGTGTACAGGAATAAGGACATTTTGGGTTTATATAGAGTACAAACCGTTGAAGAGCGGTGCTAGATGAGACATTTTGGGTATTTTCCCCGAAATTTCAGGAAAATAATACGATTTTCTTATGTTTTCTTTTTCATTTTTGTCGGAGGTTACTCCAGGTCTTTGCATAGTGAAATTTATCTTCCAGTTCCAACTCACAATCCTGACTGAAACCTTTGATTGATTGATTGAATGTTGCTTATATTTCATGCATATTCAGGACGAGAGCATATTAATGAATGATGATGATGATGAACCCTTTGTACTAGACCGACACGCTGAGCCGGATTTTTAACTGATGGCGAAAATGGGTCTGCACTGCGAACAATCAAAGCCCAGTCAATTGTTTATTCGTGGTTACACAAAAACTTTTAAAAGAGTCGATACAAACGGGTCGAGTGGAATTTTCACCGCATAAATGTTGCTAAATGCGAACTGAATTAATTGGTTAAAAGCATTTTAGAATTTGAAAATTGAAAAAGAGGCGGATCCAGACTTTTGAAAAAGGGATATCTAATGAATATTATGTCCAAAATTTACCCCTATACTTTTCATTTTTTATCATTTCAAAGGGGACCCGGGCACCTTTGCCCCCTGGATGCGACCCCATGATTTTTTTTATTTTTAAACCCAACGGGTTACATATCTGAACCATAATATCCTATTGTTAAACGTCATATAGAAAATGTGAAATATACTCGATAAACTTTTGAAACTACAAATTTAGTCAAAATTAATAGAATAGTCCATGAATAATACTCGATCCTCGCCTTATAACGAAATGGCGGCCATATGCAAACTTAGTTTAACGAATGAATTAAAAACTGCATTTTTTCTTATAATCTATTCGGCCATATGCAAGCGGACTTCAGTAGATGGGCATTTACTAATATTATATTTTATCTGACTTTATTTGGCGGATATCCTCTTTTAAAAGACAGATACAATATTTAAAAGGTGAGCCGAAGATTTGTCCAAAGTTGAGGACAACTGCTCAAACATTTCCCGCCTTGGATATAGAGTTTTGTAAGAAGTCACGAGGTAATGATAACTGATTCCCGATTGGCTGGCGAACTATTAACTTCAGATATAAGCAACCTTAGCATAGAAATATTCTATATCTACTATTTAATGTAGCAACCACATGTAGACCGCATTTTGAACGTCATGGGTAGAGTAAAACCATGAAGTCCACCGAGTATCACGGTTTCGCTGTTGTTGCTACGTTTTGGTTTTTATTTTCTTTTCCTTGATTTCTTTACCTATTATCGTACTTGCACTGATAAATTTTAAAACAGAATTTTTAATTTGATTTGGTAATAACGATATTGCATCCTTTTATTATGTAAATGCTTATATATAAAAATATAGAAATAGGAGATACGCTGTAACTAGACACCATTAAATTTGTAGATTTTTTGTGAACTTTATAAAGAGATTTAATTTTTATATGTTTTTTCTATTATATTGACCCCAGCTATACTGATGCTGTCGTCTACAGGTAAAGTGGTGTTTTTATTGCACACTCTTATTAATTATAAGCGATCTAAAACTTTCGATATGAGTTAATAAGTTTCTTTGTTAGGTATTAAGTAACAAAATAAATTAAAATGTTCTCTATCTATACATTTTTTTCTTTATCAGATCTTTACGATATAAATATAAAAATAATATACACAGAAGTTCGAAAATACTTAATGACCAAACAAAAACTGAACACCAAATTACAGACAACATCTGTACATCGAATGACAAACATATACTGTACAACAAATGACGCACTAGATCTGTACACCAAGAGAAAAAAAAAGCAGTATTCATTCATCATCATTCATTTATATTATGCATGAAATATCTGCCATTGACGTTAAGCAACATTCAATAAATCAATCGATTTATCTGACTAATTATTTAAGTATTCATGAAGTCTCCTATTACTGGACCTTTAATAAACCGAATATATATACTGAACGCCATTAGAAACGCAACACCTGACATTTATCGCCCTGCTGACTAATTTTAAATGTAGAAATACATGTATCTGTTTTCTTTTTCAAATGATTCACAAATAATTTACGAAAATAAAGCAATAAAATGTTAATCAATTCCTTTTGTTTCCCTTTAAAAATCTCAATTTTAGTGAACTGGGGTCAAAATCAAAACTCACAGATTTGCGCCTTTATTTTAACACGAATTTTACATTTTGAGAAAAATCAACAAAAAATGCACGGACTGTTTAAATCCTGGATTTGTCGATGTTTGTGATTTAAATTTGGTGTGAAAACAGGACTTTTGAATTTTTGGGTCAAAAATGCGATTTATTTTCAAATCACGAAATTGAAAAATTGAAAATCGCAAAAATTTGCAGAAACAAGCTTTCTAATGACTTTTATCACTATACAAAATTTTATGACAATTCGATGATTTTAAGTTATAGCGATCTAAAAATTAACACCACGGAAAATTAACGACAGTATTGCGTTTTTATTGGCACTCAGTATAGTTAGATACTGGTAGTTCTAAGTATTTGCAGTCTCGCTTATTTTGATTATGATAAGAACTGCTGGCTATTTTTTTTTCGAGTAAATTGAACCTTAAGACACTCTTATTGTGAATTGTCGTTAAACGCGTTATACAATATAAATCGGCCTACGGTAAATAATACAGTTTGTAATTAGAACTTTAACAATTAGAACTTTCAAGCAATATCTAGATAACGATCTGTTAATAAATGATAAAGTTCAGTCACATCTTTACTTTCGTTGAATTACTACCCGTTGTACATTATTTTATCTGATACTTTACTATTTTAAATGGAGTCCTACAGAGCTGTCTTTTGTTCCCCTTTCCCTGGCTATTTTAATCATATATAACAAAGAATTTGTTATATCATTGAGTTATTAACCGCATTATCTCTATTTTGAAACTTTATATTACATGTATATAGCTCGAAGGTCAAAGTTTAAACTTTATTTCCTTTCTTCCATTTTTGATAGATACATTAGATACGATTTAAATATATGATATAACATAAATGCTGAAAACATTAAAACGCCTTTGTATGATTTTTAAACTATCTCTCATACAGGTTTTGTTTACTTTGATTGTGCCATTGGTCTCGACTTTGGCTAGGGTTTGGTACAAGAAAAATCATGTTCAACCCAACCACATGTATCATGTGCCTGTTCATATCAGGAACCGAAGTTATGGCCGGTCTTTGTCTTTCATGTTTTTCTTTTATTCATTTTATAACATTTTGTAACACGATTTGTATTTTTTTAAACGTTTTATTTGTTTCCGGGGGAATTATAGCTTGTCGCAATGAGTGGGATTCCATTCTTGTTG
>JAULBM010038338.1:0-10864 GCA_032357055.1 Geukensia granosissima
AAACCCTCAGCAGACGTTATGATTATCTGGACTGACTCCGCTTCACCGATAGGCTGTGCCTACAACTATTTCTTTATTAAATTATTAAAATAAAGGTCCAATATATAACATATATTTCATAACGTTTTCTCGTGTAAATAAACCATATATTTTTTCATGACGAATTATTTACGGGCATTTCAGACATATTTTTTTGTATATTACTGTCAATAAAGATCGCACTATGTTTAGTGTGTACTTTATATGGTATAATTTTGAGTGAGGACGAAATTAAACAAAATTCCATATTTTTCAAATTTAAATCAATAATATGATCAATTTCGTTAGGCAATATTTAATGTGGAAATTGCAAACAATAATATCATTTAAGAGGACATCAACAGGCCATCTAGTTTTTTTAATGATTAATGTTTTTTATTTTCATTGGGTGTCTGAATGAAAGCTAAGATTGATGTCTTTTTGTGTTGTTTTATAAATTGGCAGGTTCATTTGATCCCCAGAAGGCATTATAGAATGTGATCAAATGACCACAAAAGCCGACAAAGAATAGTAAAATTCTTCAAATCAAACTGTCGAAATCAGCGAGATCTTATTGCATATTTTTTATGCTTTAAAACATTTCGAAAATTACGATCCCATTTGCCATTGTCATAATGACAACGTATTTATGTGTTAGAATTATTTTTCTTTTATCAATATCATGCTCAGTTTAAGTGATATGGTAATGTGGCTACGGGTGGATACTAAATTCATGTTTTTAAAGTCAGTCTTCCTTGTTACTGCCTTGTCTGTGAATATCTGTCATATATTTCTTGAAAATATACAATAAGAAGATGTGGTTTGATTGAATGTCCAGAACACAACCCAAAATCTGTAAAATAAATCCAGGAACAAGTTAGCCTAGGCCTTTAATAAAGGAAACATATTCACGTCTTACAGCAAGCTGTAAGGGTCCCAATGATAAAAAGTGATGGAAGCTGATTGTGTGCAACAGTATGCTAGCCTTATTTCCGTTTTCATTCATCAACATTGCTAAAGAAAATAAGCATCGAGGACCCGTTTAACGTTTTAATGTTTAAAAAATACAAACCTGAGTGCCAGTGGTACATGTGGGTCACTACTACTATAAACTACATTTTGTTTTTCTATTGTATTTCTATAATATACAAAAGTCAGTGTTCCTTGTCATTGGTCTGCGTTTTTTTTTTCTTAAAAATTAACAAGAAATATTATTTGGTTTGTTTGCATGTCCAGAAGACCACCCAAAACGTGGAAAATACATCCATGAACAAGTTGTCCAAGGCCTTCAATAATGAAACATATCCAATGGCTGTACAATATAGTGACCTACTACTGGCACTCGGTTTTGTTTCAAGGACATTTTGTGGTTCTCGATCGATTGCTTTATTCGTTGCGTTTAGACATTCAAATGTTTATTTATTTAGCTATGCTAAACAATGATAACGGTTTGTTGATTGATTAAATGTTGCTTAACGTCCAAATATTTCATACAAAAAACAACGGTCCGCAGGAAGATATGCCTCTTTAAGAACCCAAACACATTGTCATGAGGCGGTTCCAATGATAACGGAAATGGGACAAATACAGCAAAACACAACCAACTTGTATCACTTTTTATTTTTTGGACCATTAACAGGTTACCGTAGGGTGTGGATACGTGTCCATTGTTTAAGCCTTATGGCAAGCTGTAGATCTTTGTATTGTACACGTTTTGGATGGCTGTCACAATCATACCGCATTTGTATTTTTTCAACAAATAAATGTTCTATGTTCAAAGACAAACCAAGGACAAGAACACTGACTGGACAAACATGCACATAGAAACTGAGCATAAATATATGATTCACAAATATAAATAAGTTGTCATTATAATAACGGCAAATGGATCCTAATTTGTGATATGTTTTACAAGTTCAAATAGGCAATATTCTGAGATCTCTCTGCGTTCGACAGTTTGATATTAAGATTTTTACTATTCTTTATAGTCATTTGATCACACTCTATACTGTCTTTTGGGGATCACATAAACCGATAATTTTCAAATCAGCACAAAAGACATCAATTTAAGCTTTCATTAAGACACCCAATGGAAATGAAAAAGCATCAAGTAATCATTAAAAAATAGATGGCCTCATGATGACCTCGTGAGTGATATTATTGTTTCCAATTTCCAAATACATAAAACCTCATCAATTATTTCAAAATTGTAACATCATATAATGCACCGAAAATTGATTGCTGGACCTAGAGATCATATTATGAAAAAACATGCACATAGTATCCATCGTAAGTCACATTACCATATCACTTTAAATTTCGATGAGATGTGGTATGGGTTCTTAACACTATATTTGATTCATTTCTTGTCTGTTAATCATAATATTGCGGTAATCTGTGACATCATGTATTCTCTGTTAGTCTTTTCTTAATTTAAAGTGGAAAAAATCATCTCTAAAGCAATCGAAAAACTTTAACCGGCAAATAAAATGCAACCAGTTCAATGACACTACGGTTTATATTGAATTCTCAGTTGCCAACTTACACTAAGACTTTACTCCAACAATGTCACAATGGGAATTTTAACAGATATTAACGTTTTGTTTTATTCTTGTTATACAACATGATTTACAACTAAGCAATATTTGTCATGACAAATGTATAATTATTATTTTGTTTAAGGATAAGACTGTATTAAAAACGTGATTTCAGATTTGATGACTAACGAACAAAAAGATAATTTTAGCTTTGAATCAGCTTAATTGACTTATTTTTTCTGTAGAATGACAGAAAAGTAAGTCATGGTCGTGGAGATTCTTCTTCAGAATTTCATATTAAAGCAGAATTTTTATAACACCCATTATTTGAATCAATAAACACCTGAACTGGTTACTTTGTTCCTGTTTTTTTTTTTATTTCTGTCTTACACTGGCAAATAAATATATATCTGTTTCATTGTCAGTTGTATATCCCTTTTTTTCTGTCAATTTTTTTTTTTTTTGCTTAAAATCATCAGGTCCCTAAACTACGCTTTCGTAATATATTTAGAAACATAAACCCCCAAGGAATGCATGTAATATCGTTGTTAAATCTTTGTTAACTGTAACTATATCTGTTTCATTTTAAGCTGCAAATTCTTCCTTTTATCAAATTGGTTTATATTTGTTATTTAAACATTATTTTCCTTAATTGGGTAATCATAATAAAACATCGTTATGTAATATTTTGATACTAAACATAGTGGTTATTAGTCGATGTGGTTAAACATGTTTAATGATAATTCAAATTTCAACTAAAGGTTTCATTTGTTCCGGTCATTGC
This sequence comes from Geukensia granosissima, assembly GCA_032357055.1. NCBI lineage: Eukaryota > Metazoa > Mollusca > Bivalvia > Mytilida > Mytilidae > Geukensia > Geukensia granosissima. Next base: position 3,340 of record JAULBM010038338.1, read on the forward strand.
CAACAGTTGACTGAAACCAGTATATTTTCTTATTCCAACAATATTTAGTACTTTAATAATTGATTTTGTCCTAGAATATGGATATGTTCATTGGACACTACACAGATATCTGGTAGTTGGCAACTGAAATCGAAAGCTTGAAGGCCTTGTGCAGACCACTTTTTAGCCCCTTAATCTCGATAAGATATGGTGGGGTCTCCTTGACACTACATATCTTTACAAAAATTTGCTGCATTTGTAAAAATTCTTAAGCACTGAATAAACAGAAAGGCCCCGAAAAGTATTGCATTTTGTAGTTTTACCTGCGTAGGATTTGGTTTCCCAATTCTATTTGTTCATATTTGATTGCTTCTTTTACTATGTTTAGATCTTGGACTTCCTATGTTGGGGTTCTAATGCTAATGATGAGAGGTGACTACACTTTTGAAAAAGTACTATATAGCATACGAAAATTTTCAGTATTTATTCGACATTGGTAATTTTCTATTTTAACTTTTTTATTTTAAAACACAAACATACGGTACCTAAATTTAATTTTCCATAACTAAGAATTCAGTTAGTTCGATATCAAATTGTCAATGAATGGTCCCACTCACGTTGTTAGGATTTATTCTGAAAACAATAGATTTGAAATTTGAATAGCTTTGTATGTGTACAATGTAACGGTCTGAACTTATTATTATTTTATTTGTAATGACAAAAAAAAACGCAATATTTCGAAATATCGTTACTTTTTGACTACTCACATCAGGCATTCCTTTGTTTGTTCCTAAGATTAAAGATTAAAGCTATGTTAACCTAGATTATTTTGAAAACATATCTTTCTTTAATATTTTATTTATGCGCAGATATTCCTAGTTGAGATGGTTTGGTTTATGGCTAAATTATATATTCTTCAGTGGTTGAAGTGCGGCTCGTTTTGACTTTTATACATTTCTTGTATATACATGTAATGCAAATTTCTATGAGAAACATTAGAAAATAATCTTCTCCTAACCAATTTAATCAAAGGAGATATTAAACGTATCTTCATTCTTTCCTAAGGCAAAAGGAGAGCGAAATATGTTTACCTTCTCGTGATATTGGTGAATTCTGAATAGCTAGCTCGTTAAAAGAAACAAAAAAGAATCATCGTTTTAATCTGGTGTTTTCTTTTTTCTTAATTTAATACAAGCTCAGCCAACAGTGATTACGGTTTCCGTGTAACATTAAGCATTACTGATATTTATTAAAAATGTTTTATTTATGTTCATAACATTTTTTTCATTATAAGAGAGTGAAATTATTTCTACTCGAGGTAAAGGAAGTCTCGTAGCGCATTAAATGAGTGTAATTTATCATTTAATTATAGTGTTGTCCTCCTTAATGCTGTCTGCGCTACATGCTTTGGAAAGAACTGACAAAAATTTATACTTGAAATTTTAGCTGGCAAATAATTCATTTATAAGTTTCCTTCTAGATTATCTGCTTTTAAATTTGTAAAATAGGTCAGCCTACCTCGCTTTTCTTAGCATAGGATCGTAGGTTTTTCTTTGTTCATTTAGTATCTCCTTAAGCTCAGGTGGTGACGTGTAAACTTCATTGCAAAAAATTCTCCTATCGTTTCGTAGGTTATTCAAACTCTACATGTATGTATCATGATGTATCATAAATCTTTTTTTTTAAATTTGTTACATCATATATTGCCCTGAAGTTTGATTGCTGGACCCAGAGATTATATTTTAAGAAACATCCAAACTACCTTTTAATTTATATTTAAAGCATAATATTGTTACAGTTTTATTACAAATTGCATGTAGCCTTACAACTTTTTGGCAAAGTTTTCACAATTACTCACATTAGTGGCTTTTAGATGATTCCATATCAAAAATCAAGAAAACAATGATGAGTTTTCCTTATTGCAAAAATTTCAATAGGATGACAATAGCTATAATTATTAATTTTCATAATGGGTTTTCATAGCTGGATAGCATAACACCTTAAAAAATTCAATTTTTATTTGTTTACTTTCATTTTGACACAAACTAGTAAATAAGGTGAAAGAACTTCAGGAAACTATTTTTACTAACAATCCTTAGATAAAACGCATGAAATGACAGAAGATATTTGAGTAAAAGCTACTAGTGGAGCAAGAATTACTTACTATTTTTGAGCACTAGAACTCGCACCTCTTGGATTTTCATGTCTATTTCCGTGTACCCTCGTGGTTTAACCCTTTTTTAATTAACTTTCTCCGTTTCAGTAAAAAATAGTGCTTTGTCTTTCTTTATTATATCAAACGTATTCGTTATCTTGGACTTATCTTATAAGCTTTTCTACACGACCAAACTAGATGCAAGATACAATATGTATTTTCGAGATTCTGCAAGTAGCCTGCATCCTATAAACAATCTCAATTGACCATTTCGCATCGAGTTCCAAAACTATCGTTCAATTTTAAGTAACTATCAGTCTATACTTGAATTAAATACCTTTTAGAGCGATTCTGGGTTGCGAAATCTTAGCTTTAAGTCTCAAGATGGTCAATTTCTTATTCATCATTTTTCACTTATGGAGTAAAACATTTTTGTAATGTCCATAAAGCTATTGACAGCAGCAAAATGCAGAGTCCTATACGTAGCGTGTTATACTACAATCCAATGTAGGACAGTTAAGTGTTTTTGATGGCCGTTCTGAGACAACTACAATCCTAAAGCAATCAGTTCTAAATACAAAAATGCGAGTGTTGAATATGTTTACCATATCATTAAGAATAATTAGTCTGAGATTAGCATTATTTATAAGGACAAAGTTCTCTTTTAATGGAAAAATGCCTATTATTTATTTTTTATGTTATCAAGTAGATACGTGATAAAACAAATAAGTTACATTAAACAGAAAAACACAATAAAAAATAATAAAAACCAAAACAGTAAATATATTTTGTAATTTATCAGAATTCAAAACAAATAAAAATGGAATTTATGCCAGAAACACATGATCCACAACTTACATACTTTTACAGTATTATTGAAAAACAAAATGTAACTGCTTGTAAAGCGCTTTTCTGAATCAGACACGCTAATGGTCAAAAATAGTTAGATCAGTCAAATTTTTAGTTACATTCAGGCTCCAAAAAACAAATACAGTTAAGGACATAAAGAACGACCATCAGTGAAATATACTGAAAACAATGTTAAAAATATGTAAACTGTATCTTTCAGACATACATTCCAGTACTCGAAAACAACTCATGTAGGGGAAGGTTACCGCACAAAAAAAATCCGTAACAATATTCAAAAGAAAGAATATGGAATGTATGCCAGAAAAATACAATCCACATTTTGCATACGTTTATAGCAATTATTCAAAAACAAAATTTAACTGCGAAATACATATAAAAACAAAAATTATTAATAAAAATAGTAGATAAAAACACGTTAGACTAATTATAAGTTAGTGTATAAATATGGTAAATTGTGTTATGCTGGATATATAAACGTATTTCGAGGAGTAACCTCCCTTCAGTTGATTAAGAACCAAAAACGAAGAAAGCCCAGATCCAACCAACGAGGCACTGATATCCAAACAAATCGAAATAGACAGCGGATATCTGCCTTTTCCAATTCAAGGAATGAAGATTGTGTTATGTAATGATTTAGAATTTCAATAAATATTGTAAATTTCTGTAAATAATTTGAAATAAAATTCATGTAAGACAGGTTTTACAACTGGGCAGACACCCGCGGGGACATATGACATCAACCAAGTGTTTTCAAAATATAATTCAATAATTTTACCAAAGGGGTATATATGTGGTAATTTTTACACTTTATATGTATAATATACATAATAGAAGTGTTCTTATATCTCACATTCGAAAAATACACACGTGGTCATAAATATGGAATATTGTCGTTTTTGAGTCAAAAGTTTGACTATGGAGACTTGAATGCAAAAACTATGAGCCAGAATGCCAAAAATCTTTACTCAGATCTCATTATTTGACAAACGTTTCCGATTTGAGTTTATTTGTCCGACGGCTAGATTGATGAGTTTTGAAACCCACATATTTCTCGCAAAAGGCAAATTTTATTTTCCGGATTCACTCCTTTCAAATGTTTTATTTCATCCAATTTTATTTGAAGCTATCTTCTAAAATCATCTTGCAAGCATTATTTGGCATTTCCTTATAAGAATTTTTACTTGACAAAGTCTATCCATACCTATTTCTAATTAAGGTCAAAAATAAAAATATTCCATATTTATGAGCAAGAGTATATTAAAATTACTATTTTCATCATTAAGACTTTCTCACTTTGGTCGAAATTTCTGCCGAAATAATGACATATTGAAAAATACTTGGGCAGATGGATGTATCTATTTAAACATAATTTTAACAAATTTAAATAATAAAAACGGTAGTTAAATAATAAACAATATTACATGATTACCATTATCAGTCATGATATAAATGTATTACATTAAATTCATCATTAATGTAACAGATTAATGTATATATGTGTGTGTCTTTTTCAGTCATAATCACAACATGGCCTTGCAACCCACCAGAAAAAAACTTGTAAAATAGATGAACGATTGAAGTGACACGTCAAGTTTGGTAATTTACTTTGTAGATGATCAATTACATTGTTCAATTATCTTCTGTGACATTTTGGCTTCAAGTGTAACTGGCTTAATCTTCTGACAGCTAATTCATCTTTTGTCCTTGTCTTTACAGCTGATTGACACAAACTGAAGAAGAAAATGTCAATTGTCCTTTGGTTTTTCATCAAATATCACCTTGCTTCCTAATTTATTTCTAATCTGCAAATTTTTTTTTCTAAAGTGTGATCTCAATTTCTGCTGACACATAAAACAATAATGATGTGTCAAGAGTTGATCTGCTAGGAACTTTTCCAAACGAATTTTGAAAGCTGGATCCTTTTACAAATGCCTTTCATTAAATTTGCAAACGATGAATGAAATTTGGACCAAATAAATGAGACTATGACAATATCGACCATAGAGGATAATAATGAAATTAAAATTAAGTAACAAACCGGAAAACAAAAAAATAATTTTTTCCACATTTAGAATAAGAATTTCACCAATAGTTGTAATTTCATCAAGGTCCTATTCAATTTGTTTTGCCACAACAAAGATGAAACCATAGAGAAAAAAAACGATTGACCATGGAATGACGATGTTGATGTACATTAACTCACGGTCGTAAAACAAGGGCAGTGAAAAAAGAACTAACCTGGAAGGAATAGCTTTATGGTCAAATTTCGTCATGATCAGTATTTATAATTGCCCGAGTCATTAAAGAATCGCATAAAAGAGAGAAGAAGATCGATTTACCATGTTATTATGATGTTGATCTACAAGTGACCCAAAGTAGTAAAACAGATCGTAAAAGAGTATTACCAAAGAGAAGAGGAAAAACACAATAATGGCGACAGCAATGACAACTTTTTTTAGAACAATACTACTTGAGTCAAATTTTTCCAATGTTTGTAAAAATGTGCTTCATGGTATAGCAAATCTGCTCCTACCTAAAGAAAGCAAATGAAGACAATTTTGTATGTTCCATATCTTGGGCGTATCTTCTAGTTAATGATTTTGTAGGTCCTCTCGTTGAGCGTGATCGAGCGAGTGCCACTTCGGAAACAGTATTCCTAACTGAAGATTTTTTTTAAATAGAATACTGTGATAGTAAATTTTACACACTCATTTTATTGCACTTTTTAAGAGCTCACTTCGTATGTTAAGTAATGTATGAGTCAAACTGATTTTTTACAAATTTAAATTCAAATTCATATTCTTTAGTAGCAAAGAAAGCTCCGTTTGGAACATACATGATATAAGGATGAGAAGACTGACAAGAACAAACACATAAGGAAAACAAAATAAAAATAAAAAATAAAAAAATAAAATAAAAGAAAAAATAATAAAGAAAATCAATCATGTACAGTTATACCAGAGGTCAGCACTGTTGGTTATTGGACATTTTAAATCATAATCAAACTGATTTTTTTTTCAATATTCAAACTTTAATGCTTGTTGTGGTCAAAATAATGTATAGTTATTTTGGTGTTTTTCCTATGTAAGAGTTGCGTGTCATTTAACTTTGATATTAGACCTAACCACTTCCTAGTAAATGATCTATCACATAATTTATTTCTATGTTGTGTTATTTGATACAAGGGTAATATTGAAAATGTTTTGTTTTTTTTTACTTAAGTTAATAAAGCTGTTATGTGGCGAAAAGTAACGCTGCTCAAAACTTTTCAATTTGTGGTTGTGAATTCCTATTTTGTGACCTTTCACATTATTATAGCCATTCCAATACTTATCGAAATGTATGCGATAAAAATATTATACTATTGACATAAATATAGGGTGAGTTCTACATACAGATATTAATAGTTCATTTCAGTTTATACATTACCTGCAGTCAAGACACGTGCGAAGTACGTCATACCGACCTCATTACTGGCTCTTTAATTTGGCTTAAAAGTAGATCACATACATGAATGTGTTTAAAAAGGATAAACGTCATCTTAACATGATTCTTTGTTCGCGCAACACAATGAGAACTGATGTAATCTGTCGTAAAGTCTTACTTTAATTGTCAGATTGCAGTATGATGTCGCCATGACATTACATTCAAATAAAGTAACAATTTATATATTGTAACAGCTGTTGAACTGAAATAACATTTTTTGCACTAAGTAATCAATTTGTATTACAAAGAAAAAGATTAAGCAAACTTGATGTAAGTTTTTCATTGCATAACTGGGACAGTAAAATGATCATTAAGCACGCGATACAGTTAAACCGTAAAGTACACCAAGTATGTATATCTTTTGTTTGAACTCTGATATCTATGTTCAGTTATGAACAAAGTCTTGTCACTATCATCTTTATGTGTTGGGTCATAACTACTGGTCATAAAAGATCCAGTACCTCGTCCAACAGATATTGTCTTATCTCTGTAGCATACATCAAAAGTTCAATTGTGTCCCACATATGCGCTTGGCCGTCTTGAACTTACAGTGAGGTGCGAGTTTTAACTCCGTTTTGAAGGCCTCACTGTGACTTTGAGCTGAAGAAAAGCAATCAAAGCGCTGTTCCTTTGCTTAGAATTTTCTTGTACATTTGAGATTTTTGTGTCATGAATATTTACTCCATATCCCCATTTTTCTGTTACTCAACTTTCTTTGAATTGAATGTCATTATTTTTTATTCCACATCATAGTTGGCAAGTATTTGCCTCTTATGTCGTCTATGTACTTTTCTGTCATATCATCGTTAGCCAAAGAGTGTGCTTGTGGTTTATTGTTTCCGTCTTTGACCATTTCTTGACCTTTTCGTCGTACCCTGTCTGGTGTACTTTGAATGTTTTGTCCATAAGGCCGATCCATAGATTACTGTCTTTTTCATCCTCTGTTTCTACCTGTCGTCCCCTCGAGGGCGGCCGGGGTATAGAAATAGGTCGTTCGGTTTCTCCGCCTGCAGGTAGAACCCCTGCTAAAGGGGC
>JAULBM010038349.1:0-10864 GCA_032357055.1 Geukensia granosissima
AAGTTAAAATTCTACTGTCACTTGGTGGGTGGCTGTCTCATGGACAATCATGCCACATCTCCTATTTTTATATATTGTCCATGTTAAAATCATCTACAAATGTATGGCTACCATGAATTATATCCTAAATGAATGAAATTGAGTACAGCTCATTGTTTATGTTGTTAAAGCATCAATTCAAATAAGTGTGAAGTTCAAGATTAAACTGAACAAGAAAGAAAATAGACCACTATCTTCTCAACAAATGTTCTATATAAAATGAAAACAATAGAATATACACATCAATCACACGGAAACATTTAGATTGTCTTGCTGTAAAATTTTGGCTGGTGGCTTATTGTTAAAGGCCTTACACCAAGTGTTTTCTTGTGAATTGATTAGTTGATTGATTGATTGTTGGTTGCTCAACATCCAAAAGTTTCATGCATATTCAAGACGAAAACAAGATCAACAATGAATTGATTAGTATACATTTCTGAAAACAATATGATGATCAATATTAGAAATTTTAACACAGGTGTCGTCACATTGCTTTGCTAATAGGAAAAAAGTGTAAAAAGTCTTCTTATAATGCTGTTAAATGCATACATTAACATATTGTATCAAGTTTTTCCCTGGTTTAATTTTCAGATGGAGAATATACTCTTTGACCAAGAAGGTATTTATATTTTTAATGGAAAGTGTTCACTTTGTGAACATATTCATATTTCATTGTATACTGTAGTTACAGAAATAATAGTGATGTTTTTATAATTGCAAAAAACTACTGAATGATAACTACAGAAATAACAACCCACATTCTGATATCTGTTACTTATTTACATAAATTAATCTTGCATTTAAAAGTGTAGTTTCAAGATTGCAATAAAAAAATCAACACGGTAATTTCTGAATTTACAGTTTTCTTTTCTTTGCAATAGAAAAATAATGATTAAGGCCTATTTATTAGTTCTGAAGTATCTACAATTTCTGAAAGAAGAGGGTACATCTAGCAAAGGCCATCAATGATGGGTTCAATGACATCTCAATGGAATTCTGTCAAGTGTCCTTGTTGATGGTAACCTCATTCCCAACTTGTCATCTCTTGAAAACATATTCTTAAGTGCAAAAACCTTTAGAAAATTTTTCTTTTTCATTGTACACTATGCGGCAATGTTTAATAATGTTCAGACCCGGTCAAATTTTAGGCAATATGCAAGAGAAGCAATACATCGACATAGCATTTACATTGAGAATTTTTTCATTTGGTAAATGAACCTTTGGAAATTGTTATGATACATGAAAATGAATTTAGAAGGGCAACATAAATGGGCGAACTGTATAGTAATAATACATTACATCTTAACTTGAGAAAGATAATCTGAGGTTCATTAATGTACTTCTACTGTTTTTTTTTATCTGATTTTAGGTCATATTCAGTTAACAGATTTTGGATTATCAAAATGGTTAACAAAGGGAGAGAAAACAAGAACAATTTGTGGTACTCTACAGTATATGGGTAAGTTCAGGATAGGGAAATTCTTCCAGTTTAAGGTGTTTTTAGAAAAAATGCAATGTTGCAGGGAAACATTTTTGAAAATCTCTGTTTTAGTTTACGTGATCATCATGATCAAAGGGTTATACATGTATAAATTTTGCATGTATCGGTACATCGTCTGCCGACAATTAAAAAACTATGTTTCTCTTAAACCTCTTGCCCAATTGGGATCAAGATTTGGTGGAAATTTTGTACCTAGTCCTCTAAGGATAGCCAACAAAGTAGGATGGCCACTGTTACTAAAATAGACAATGGGGTTTTTTATTTGCTGAAAGAACTTTGCAAAAGGCAACCAAATTTGGAATTGTATTAAGAAATTGCCTTTAAAATCTATTTTGCTTGATACTATTGAACTATTTGTTATAAAATCATGTCTTTCTGGCATTTATTCCATATTCAATCTTTTGAATAAAGATAAAAAAGAAATTTATAAAGAAGGGATATGGAATATGCCATTGCAAAAAAAATTTTGATGTTTCTTAAATCCTTTGCAATTTTCATATAATACATTTTAAAAAATGTTGATTTTATTTTCAGCTCCAGAAGTGCTAGTCTGCCATCCTTATGGACACACTGCCGACTGGTGGTCACTCGGGATATTAATGTTTGTCATGTTAGCTGGCAAGGTAAGCTTTGTCCTTAAACAGCAGTTTTCATTCCAATTATACAGTTACTTTCCCTATAATGTATATACAATTGAATAAATTAGAATTACAAACATTTAACTAAAGAGCCAATCACCAAGGCAAACAGATTTTTTTGCTCTGTATTTCTTATGCAAGTTTTCACATCTCTTGACTAGTTGTGGAAAAAACAATTTCTCTAATTTTTATGAAGTTTTCACACTTCCCAACCAGTGTGAGAAAAAAATCTATAATCAACGTGTGGGTAAGTTGTTCTAAGCAGCTGATTGGCTGATTTTGGTACCCCGCATGCTTCGCTCCACGATTTCAAAGACTTGTCACGATCTTATATCTTACTATGGAGGACTGCGCTTTCCCAAGACTCTATCAGTTAGGTAGGAATTCCTTTATTTTTTGGCTAATACATGTGAAAATGTTTGTTTGTTTTTTACACGAGTTACATCCTTTGTAACAAGGTCATGGTAATAGATGGTGCACGATCCCGCCTATGATAGTTTTTTAAACGATATTTTAATGCTTAAAAAAATTAGAGAAACAAAATCTTACATTATAAGCTGTTGATTATCATACTTCTACAGTCTCAATAGTTAAACCTTAAAATTTCTTAGTAAACCTCGAAATTTTAAGGTTTAATTATCTGGACTGTACAAATATGATAATCAACAGCTTACAATGTAAGATTCTATATATCTTGCATTGTTAGATATTGGTAATTGTAATTTTTTTCTTCAGACTTTGTTCAACCTTAAAATTTCTTGCTCAGGAGTGAAATTCAAAGGTTAAGCTTTCTTGACTGTTGAATTTTGTGTTAACTGCTGATAACAGTGTAGGATTTTTATCTCAGGAATTTTCCTATTTTTGTAAGGTATTGGATTTGTAAATGTAAAAAAAGATAGAAAACTTTGGAAGTAAGAAAACATAAATAACAAAAATCAGTTTAATTTTTCTGGATTTAATTGGCATGAAAACTTGCATTATATAAATTGAAATTGTTTACCCAAAGTCAATTAAATGCTTCAACATTTGATAAATTTCTAATACAGCAAAAGACTGTCTCAGAGGCTTATTGAAGGGAATTGGCGGGTCATTGAATGTGTGTCTTTGTGTATAAAAATGAGGTTGAACGCCTTTTAAACATTATTACAGTCATATTGTGGCAGTTAGTTTTACTGGTGGAGGAAGCCTGAGTACTAGGAGAGAACCACCAACCTTGGGCAGGTAACTGACAAACCTTATTGCTTGCAATACCAGTCAAACACAGTCTTCTTTTGTGTGGTACAAAGTCATGCCTGAACTCATGCAATAGAGGTAAAACGTTGTATTGATCTGTACAGGTAACTTTAAATCAACTACCTAGACTACTGAGTCACCCAGGCCTTGTCAGTTATTTCACCAGTTTATCTACTTTCTTCCACCAATAAAGCTGACCAAGATATGACTGAAATATTGTTGAATATGACCTCATATTGCAATCAAACAAACAAAAAATTGTTTTAATCACAATAACCATTGCAGGTTAAGTAGGAATTCGAGGATACCAAAGGGGCCGACAGAAAGTTGGAAGACAGACAAGACCATGGTTAAAAAAATAAAGGAAAGACAAACATAGAACAAACAGCACTACACTGAAAACTAAAGCTGGAGTAACACGAACCCTACATAAACCAAGGTGAGTTCAGGTGCTCTGGAAGGGTAAGCAACTCCTGCTCCACTAGTGGCACCTGTCGTGTTACTAAGTTGATACTCAGTAGACAAAGCCAATGCATAGTAAAAAATCAATGTTAGTCACAACTGGTATAGGAACAAGTAGTCTGATAATTGATGATTGTTTTGATTGTACTATTACAGTATCCAGCAGAAGGTGCTATAGATCATACTGAGATGACAAAGTTAGTCTGGGAGTGTGATTACTTATTACCAAACCATTGTAGTGATTCTGCTCAAGAAGTAGTCAGTAAAGTATGTATTAATTGTTAGACAGTTTTATCTTAAAGCTGTAACCACAAAGACGAAATCAATATTTATAGATAAAATGACCAATTAGAAAACACCATTGACCCTAGAATACTTCAAAACCACCTGGATAAAATATGAAAATGAAAAAATTGATAACTCCGAATGATTCTATATCTTCAGCCTCTTGGTCACAATAATTTTTTTCTTGAAGATATAAATTATATGAAAGAAAAGAGGTAAACCTTAAAAAATTTCACTGTAGAGCTCAAAAGTGTATAAATCATGGAGTGAAGACAGTAAATTGGCAGAATCATTATCATAATGTAATTTAAAATTCAGTGTGATATTATGTAAGAATTCACAACAATTTATTAAACATATATTTAATTAGAATTTTTAAACTGGTGTGGACTAACTCAAATACATAGAAAATTAAGAATGTAATTTAACTGAAATTAAGTCAGCCCAAACATATTTGTAGATTACGAAAGTTCATATTTAATGTTTATCATTTTTAATTATTCACACTAAATATGTTAAATACAGGTCATACATTGTGAATTAAAACTTTATGTGTTACAGTTGTGTTCCAGTTTATTGAACCATTTGAAATAACTACCCCCAAACAAAATTAATCAAGCAAATTCATTATGAAATGCAAGTTCTAAGTGCTAAAAGGGGAGTTAACTCTGTAAACAAATTGGTTTGCTGTTTACATTAAACCAAATATTGGTTTCTTTAATTATTATATCTGCAAATAAGAATAAAGATGTATACCAAGTTTTATTGCAGTTTCTTCCAGTCTCATGATGGCTATTTACAATGAAATAAAGGAGCCGGTAAAATATGATACATATTTTTCATAAATTCATGTCTAATGATTACATATTTCAGTTACTGATAAAGAGTCCAGAGAAGAGATTGACAGATCTTTCATCTTTACAAAGCCTTTTGTTTTACAAAGGAATCAATTTTACAGCAATAGTTGAGAAAAAGGTAATTGTCTGTAAATGTTATAACTTATGTTCTATTTGTCATGTGACAGCTTGTCATCCAATGACAATTCTGAAATAAATCATTCTGTAATAGAAATAGATAGAATCTGCACAGACAAATCCTATGAAAAATCAAAAGTAACCTTTTTCCACCAAATTTTAAAATGCTCATATCTATAAAGCGAGCACAAAGATCCATTGATGTTTTCTGCATATTTCATTTCAATTAAAAGATCTTAAATTAAAAAAACAACCTTTTGATAACCGTTCTATTTTTAAACAGTTAAGGAAACATCTTTAAATCGAATATCATTTTCTATTATTACTGCACATTCCCATTTGTCATGTAAATTTAATAATTAACTTTGGTATAATTTCATTATGGTTTACTTGATAGTTAAATGATTCCAAGTGCGATGGTTCTCTTGATACTCTGGCTTCCTTCACCTATACATCTAACCAATATGATATCCTGAAATATTGTTGAATGAAGTGAAATACCCAATGAACAAATGAATTATGAAATGCATGTTCCAAAAAATAAAAGAGAGTAGGGTTATTGCTATCTGAAAAAAAATGCATTTATTTACCAAATACATCAACTCCATATCAAATTCTTAACCCAGTATACTTTTAAATAGAAATAAAATTGTATAAGTTTTGTTTGATGCAAGGAATTGATGTGCACTCAAATACAAAATACTGAATCTTGATAAGCGATTGTTACCTCATAACAAAAGTGTAGTGTCAATATAGTATGAATAATCCAAAAGAAAGACTTTGTTACATAGTTCTAATTTTTGTAACATTTTATTTATACCAGTGCATTATATATATTTGAATTCATTGTCATCCAAACATTTATCAAAAGCATAAAAATCTTGGCCCAACTTGAATCTCTTAATTTTGCTTGTTTTTTATTAGAAATAGACGTGGTTGCATGTGAAAAACAAAATGACAATTTACAGAAACATTGATTATCATAATTTCTTTTGTATGTTTATTTATTTTCCTGTTTTTTCAATATAGTGAATTATAAAAATAATGAAATTTTAATAAATATTCCATAATTTCAGTACAGATTTAATAATGAAAGAATAGGGAATATATGTCATCTGTTCTTATCAACATCATAAGTAAATTCTATAATATCACTAATATAAAAAAATGAATCTTTAATAATAAAAAAGTTATTGTGATTGTGTTTCATGGATAGTTTAAAAAAAAAAAACATTCTAAGCAAAAACATTTTTATCAAATAAGTGTGGGCAAACTTTGCACTTTGTTATCTTGTTTAATTGAAAAAGAATTATCCAATTATTAAAAGAATAGAATAGTTTGATTTTATTTTACAGATCTCACCCAAACAAGCAGTCCCTGAAGATTTTTTTCCAATGTCTGGTGTAAGTTTTAGTTATGCTCCAAACCCTGACCCAAACTCAGTACCTCAGATGAATGGAAGAGACCCATTTGCTGGGGTAAGTCATAACGATTTGGTTTAAATTTTGAATGTCAGTAGAACAAAGAATACAGGAAAGGATTAAAAAATTTCCATCAGGGTTGTAAAAATCCAAATATAAATAGTTCTTATTGACTGATCCATGGCACTTTAATCAGATATCTTTGGAGTCGTGATCTGTCAACACAAGTTGTAAAATTACCATAGATTGTCTTCCCATAGCTTAAGGTATCTGGACCATAATGAAAATGGTGATCAATTACATCTATTTTTTTTTAATTTAGAAAAAATGTGGTTTTCTTCTTTAATTCTTAAAATGTATTGGTTCTAAATAAAAAATATCTGTCCTAATTATCAAATAATTAACTACAAATTCATATTAACTTTGTTAGGTTCGTTGAGCAAATCTGGGTATTTTTAACAATCACATGGTTAATTATTGTCTGTATACTTAATTGAACATAACATGCAACCAGAAATTTAGGTTTCCATACAATCCGTTACCTTAAAAAAAAATGGAACCTATATTGGTATATAATCTGCTATCCTATCTTTTAAAATCGTTTTTAAGTAGAAGTTATTTGGCATGTACAAGGGCAATAAAAGTACTTTACTTATTAAATATATCCAGAAGCAAAAAATATAGTTTCGTATCCAGAGGCAAAAGTAGGTCAAATAGTTATAGACCTTTTTTTCATTTTAATTTTGTATGGAATGTACCTTTTATTTTTCAGTTTGACTTTATATGGAATCTACCTTTAATTTTCAGTTTGACTTGATTGGAATCTACCTTTTATTTTTCAGTTTGACTTTATATGTTATCTACCTTTTATTTTTTCAGTTTGACTCTGTACATGCTGTATGGAATCTACATTTTATTTTTCAGTTGACTTTATATGGAATCTACCTTTTATTGTTCAGTTTGACTTTATTTGGAATCTACCTTTTATTTTTCAGTTTGACTTCATATGGAATCTACCTTTTATTTTTCAGTTTGACTTTGTATGGAATCTACCTCCTGATGCAGAAGAAGCTGTTTATGTTTGACAAAGATCTATAATAGAAATTTTAATAAATTATAGAGTGAGAGCCAGTGTCCGTGATGGGTCATAATAAAGAGAAGAAAACTCTTAATGTTTGTTCAGGAAGCTAGTCTCTTACGATAAAATCAATAACTGACAATCTTGGATTTTAGTGATATTTCTTATGCTTTTTCTATAATTAAGACCATTCAATTGAGCATTTTCTCAAGTTTTGAATTTTTTGTTATTTGATTGGTTTTAAAGTAGCCACAGTTTGTGATATTTTATAAACCAAGGTATTGAAAGAATTTCAACAAAGGCATTTACCTAATGTATGTTTCATGAACTTAGTCTCCAACATTGTACTAATTTTGGAAAAACTCCTTGACGGAATATGTACAAATTATATAAAATGTAATATAAAAAAGATTCCGGTTACATTTGTATATTTCGGATTTTTTATACATGTTTTTATTTTTGCTCCAATCATCTGGAAAATTGGAAAATTTTTGTTGTTTTTCCACTATAACTATTTTTGCTCACAGGATTTGTGATTTTTGAAAAATGAAAAATATTTTGATGGGTATATATCTATTGGCATATGTTTATATGTAATATCAGTTAAAAAAGGCTTGGCAATACCAGAAAAGGTAGAAATTGTTTGAAATTAACTTTTTTCATAAAAATCAATGATTTTCATATGAGCACAGGACAAACACTGGCACCTGGGATATTATTAACACACGTTTCAGTTGCTGCTTAGATTGGTAAATTTTTTTCTAAATATCCCTTTCAGATTTTGTCATTGCTTTAAGAGAGAAAAACCAAAACATGAGAGACTCAGGTCATGAAACATACATTATTAAGTTGTTTTTTCTTGTTAAAATCATTTTCTTTTATTTCATGGCTGATTTTGAAAAAAAATAGCAACAATCTTTTTAATTGTGTGCTATATATAAAATTTTTTTGATGTAATTAAATTTTTCTAAGGAAAATTTTCTTTTTTTGACAGTTTTTTCTTGCATTTATCACTTTATTATATTAGAATCTTAATTAAGCTTAGTAATACATTAACCCAATTTCATGTTTTCTTTGCCTGAAGTCATGTCTACTTTTTTCTGAGTACAGGTAAATTTTATAATTTTATAATGTTAATTGAATTTCACCACTATAAACTATGCAGAGATATATATTGTATTCATGATTTTATTAGCATGATGTATTGAATTCAGCAGAATGGTTTTTAAAATAACAGCAAAAAATTTTAGATAATACATCTTGTTTTGAAAATCAATTAACCTTTTATAAATATCTGGAGCTCCCTTGGAACTTTATGTGGTGAATGTGGCTACATAGCATTAGAATATTAATTTGCTTTGGAGGTGTTCATTTAAGTATGAATTTTTCTTTTGAATGTTTTTTAAAGTTTTATAACAGATATGTGAGTATGATATAGTGCCAAATGTATATAAATAGTCCTGATATTACAGTACATCTGTCATGTATAGCAATTGATATGTTATGTGAAGAGGCTTGTTACATAAATTCAAGTGTGGGAATTTGGATGTTTTGAAACTGTCAATTACTATAAACCAGCTTCTATCAATGTGAATTAATTTTGATGACTTTCTCACACTGAGCATTGTTGCAATAATAATTTCAAGTAAATTAATAAGCATGCTAAGACAATAGTGAAGACATTAATTCACAAAGCTTAATTACTATCACAGACCTGATTTTTTTCCGCTTTAAAGCGGAATTCCGCTTTTCAAAACTGGGATTTTCTTGTATTGCATCCTTTATTACACATAAAATTAAGCTTATTAACCCATTTCCGCTTTATTTCTACGTTGGCAAAATCAGGTCTGCTATCAGTGAACTTTAAGAGCCATGTGTAATCACAGTCAAATTTAAAAGTTGCCTGCACTAAGTAGTTATCCCTACAACTGGATTTGGCTTCCCATTTTGATTTGTTTGGATTTGAGTACTCCCTTTTTATCACTGACTGCATATTTTTAGATTCTAATGCTACTGATGAGAGGTTACTCCTTGAAATATACATAAAGCATATAAAAATTCACCATATTAATCAAAATTGGTTAACTTGTATTTTAAAAGTGAATTACAATTTTCATCTTGGAAAGTAACGGTAATTCTTAACTAAAGATTTATTTATCCAGTAAATTTAGTATTAAAGCTTTAAACTGATGGAAAATGAAAATTTTGTTTCATCTTGCTGCACTATTTAAAATTTTATTCATGGTCACTTGTTATTTGCTGACTTTATAACTATTGTCAGTAAAAAATGATATTTTCTATAGTAAGATGATGCAGCCTATTATATGTATTACATATTTTTATTTTAAAACATTTCACATTGAAATTTTATATGTAAAAGATTTTTTTATTTGAGCATACATTGTCATTTTTCACAAATGTACAATGTTTAGATGTGTTGTAAATTCAGTATTTTTTTCTGTAAAATTGACTTAATGGGAGTTTTTTTTTTTTTCATCCCAAATCCAAATATGATTATCAGATGTTTCTTTCAAGAAAAAAAACTACAGAAATTTGTGTTTCAGAAAACCAAAACAAAAATGGCTATCCATGCTACTTTTTGTGTAGTTTGAAATGAAATTAAGCCCCTTTTTCCAAGATTATGGAAATGTTTCAAGGTATGTTTCATATTTTTAAGTTAGAATCACTAAAAATACTACATGGTTTTAAAAACTATACAAGTTTACAAAATTATCATTCTAGAAGATAAAAATTTCCCTTAATTTTAGCAAAACATGATAGAACTTAAAATTCTATTGAAGTTTGGTTGATGTCATCTTATACCACCAGATGGCACTTGAAGCTTTAACTTAAGTTTATTCCTGTTTATTCAGGACACTTGTATAAATGGTCCACTTTTATAAAAGCTTAAACAAAGCACATACATTTTATCCTCTGAAACACTTATCGGATCTGAAAAAAGTTCTCAGTCCTGAAGATGTAGTTTGTGTACTATCTGGACTAATTAATTTTAATGATTGTTTTAATTTATTTAGAATGATTGTAATGATATGGTTGTTTATTGATTTTATGTAAGTTATAATGACAACCTTTAATAATTTTTTTGATAGGTTGAACTTTATGCCTTGTAATATTTACACAATTCTGTACAGAACTATTCTGATTTAATTTTGAATGTACAGAATTTAATGTACATTTTTATTCCACAATGTGCATTATTTATAAAACTTAAA
>JAULBM010038360.1:0-10864 GCA_032357055.1 Geukensia granosissima
TGGATGCTATGGGAATTTAACATTTTCATCTTCTTTTCTGAATGCACTGAACAGATTTCAACACAACTTGGAAGAAATGTTAAGCAACAAGCAGGCAATTATCAAGCAATGTGTTAAATCTTTTAAATCTTTGTTCACATTAACTTCGATTCGGCAACTCTAAGCCAGGTGAGCGATCACAGGCTCCTGGGAGCCTCTGGTTATTGCTTATCAACTCTGGTTCTTTAATTTCAAAATATTAATTATCTCGCCAGAGGTTTCTTTATTATTTATTTCGAAAAAACTTGAATTGTTAACCTGTGATTTACAGCTTCCAAAAATTGTGGACCCTATACAGGTATTTTTCTTTTGATTTGGTCGTTTTATCTATTAGGGGTGTGAACTGATATTTGAAGTACATTTGTACATTTTTCACTAAATGATAAAGCAAATACACTTTTTGGAATGATAAAGCAAATACACTTTTTGGATTGGCCTATCCTATGATTATATAAATTTTGGGACATTTCAATTGGCTGGAATGGTAAGGTCTTGCTTTGTGAAATCATCATTGTGCTGATTTAAACTTGTGCATAGCATGTGATGGAAAAAAGATGTCAACACATCTCTCTGCTTTCACTCTGTCAACAAAAAGGCCATATAATATTATTTAAACAACTTAATAATTAGTGATATACAATTCTCATTTGTTGTGAAACCTATATATATATCTGCAAATACCTGAGACTAATAGGTTCTTATTCATGAGTGTGATAAAAATGAATTTTACTGAGTGGATTGATTGATTGAATGCTGCTAAATGTCCAGTATAAACTGTATTATGTTTATTCAGAATGAGAGCGTAATAATGAATGATGATAGTTGAACCCTGCTTTACTAGTCTGACATGATGAGCCAGATTTTTTTACAAGCTAGCTCATGAAAGCAATATTCCGCAGGAAGAAATATCACTTTATGTAGACACTTTATTCTGACTCGGGGCAGCCCAGTATTTGTTGTTACTCCTCAATGCTGGTTGCCAGTTTTTATGTTGGTTTGATTGGCAGGGGATGGAAGACTTGAGCCGAGCACTTCAACTGTTTAATCACTGAGGCAGTCTTTCTCAGTGGAGTGCAGCAAAATAAGAAAAATACATAAAATTTGTCACACTTGTGGAAATTCCAGATTTTTAGTAGGCTTGAGTGATACAACATATTACGTCTGTGTTACACTCATGAATGAAATTTACAAAAAAGCAGAACATTTTTAAATTTACTTGAAACTGTGATACTAAGGTGACATCAGCCTTGGTTTTAAAGAAAAAAAAGTCCCACACTTCTCAACAACATGTACTGAAAATTCAGAAATTATTGCATGCATTTATTTTTGCGAATGTTGGAATAGAGACAATAATGTGAGTTTTATTTTTGCGGCTTTATATTTCTGTCACATTTACTTGCAAAAATAAAAACATCGCAATAATGTTTACATTTACAATATGTCATTAAATAGTGTTGACACAAACAGA
Organism: Geukensia granosissima; assembly: GCA_032357055.1. Classification (NCBI taxonomy): domain Eukaryota; kingdom Metazoa; phylum Mollusca; class Bivalvia; order Mytilida; family Mytilidae; genus Geukensia; species Geukensia granosissima. The sequence continues at coordinate 1,508 of JAULBM010038360.1, forward strand.
TGATTGATGATGGTGACGTGGTCATTAGAGACAAGGATGCTGATTGGTTGATTGTGAAGCTATCTCAACAGAAAATGAATCAAAATGGGAGAAACATGGGTCTGTTGGTCATAGTGTTCATATAAAGTCTGGTCACAAATGTTAGCCAGGCATATGGAGTCTGACCTCAACAACATTTTTAAAATTTTTTTTTTATTTCAGCCGTGTTCTGGATGTGAAGAATTGCTTCCAGATGCTCTGTCAATTGCTACTACATTTCACATGGACCCACTTAAAGACAAGTGTTTAGAGTGGATAAATAGAAATATGGTCAAAATGTGGAGGTCCAAACATCTGGCTAAACAACCACAAGAAATCTTAGATCTTTGTTATGACAAAGCTGTGGAAGAATTAGTAAGTTTTCTTATACCATTTCCTCTTTTGCACATAGGAATTACCCTATTCATCTGTTCAAGGATGTTTAAAAGTGTAATATAAAAATAGGAGATGTGGCATATTTGTCCATCAGCCACCCTCAAAATGACATTAAAATTCCAACTTATACAGGTCCCATTACAGCCTTCAACAATTAACCACAGTCCATAACGGAAGCTGTAAAAAGCCCGGAAATACATAATGTGAAACTATACATAAAAGCCAACAATCAAACTAATCCATTGAAAAAATTGTTTACCAACAAGAACAAATACTTATCAATTAACAAGAACAACAACTGAACTACAGGTTCCTGGCTTGGTACAGACACAGGCACATAAGTATGTGGTGGGGTTAAACCAGTTTGTGAATGCTCAATTCCCTCCCTTATCTGGGACAGTGGTGTGACAAATCAGCAATAAAGACACACTACAAAATCTGGGTCGTTCAGAACTTTTTACTGAATTTGAATGAAAATTTATGGCTGCAATATAAAAAGATATCTGTTTTCCACACTTAATTACAACTGCATATTTTATTGCAAACATTGTTCAAAATTATACATTCATTTCTGAAAGAAATAAATTTTGCATTGATATCTTGGTCTAAAACTAACTGGTTTGTGCTTTTAAAGGAAATTCTGGGAACTATTCTTCCCTTGTTTTTTCCTTTATTTTACCTGCTAGAAACATGTTTCTTGTACATAAGACTCATCAGTAATACTCAAATTGAAGACCAAAGGATTTGAAATACATTCTAAAATTCCAACTTGAATTAAATGATAAACATTTTGACACTCTTTAATCTATTGCTCTTTATTATATTACAGAATAGAGAGACTGCTATAGAAGTTTTATTGAACTGTCAAAACCTGCACCATAATATACCACGCCTCCGATGGAGTGAGCCATTACTTTGCCTAATCACTAAGCTCAATGATACTGCTATTGAATACATTAGCTGTAATTTTGTAGCATTGTTGAATAGTAAAGCATTCTTCAGTCTTGACAAGGTTTGTAGATGTCATTTTCCATTGAGAAGGTAGTGTGGGTTGTTATTCTATGTTCAGTTGAATTTCTTCATCACTGTGATAAAGTAGTAGGTATGTTTAGCCCCATATTTGACCAAAATTTGCAATTTCATGACACAACAATAAATTGTTAAGAAAATGCTGTTTAATAACAGTTTTTAAATAATTCATAACTGATTTATATATAGTTTTTATCATTTCCACAAAACTACAAGGTATACTTGACTATTTTAGCAAAAATGTACCCAATCTCACCATGTACCAAATCTCACCATGTACCAAATCTCCGATGTACCCAATCTCACCATGTATCCAGTCTCATCATATGCCTAATCTCACCATGCACCCAGAATCACCATGTACCCAATCTCACCATGCACCCAAAATCACCATGTACCCAATCTCACCATGTACCCAATCTCACCATGCACCCAAAATCACCATGTACCCAATCTCACCATGTACCCAATCTCACCATGTATCCAGTCTCACCATTTTCTTAACTCACCATGCACCCAAAATCACCATGTATCCAGCCTCACCATGTACATAATCTCACCATGTATCCAGTCTCACCATGTACCCAATCTCACCATGTACCCAATCTCACCATGTATCCAGTCTCACCATTTCCTAATCTCACTATGCACCCAAAATCACCATGTATCCAATCTCACCATGTACCGAAAATTGCCATGTACCCAATCTCACCATGTATCCAGTCTCACCATGTGCCTTATCTCACCATGTACCCAATCTCACCATGTACCAAATCTCACCATGTATCCAGTCTCACCATGTGCCATATCTCACCATGTACCTTATCTCACCATGCACCCAAAATCACCATGTACCTTATCTCACCATGCACCCAAAATCACCATGTACCCAATCTCACCATGTACCCAATCTCACCATGTACCCAAAATTGCCATGTTCCCAATCTCACCATGTATCCAGTCTCACCATGTGCCTTATCTCACCATGTACCCAATTTCACATGTCCTCAATCTTACCATGTACCCAATTTCACCAATTCTTCTTTCAAACTAAATTGATTGACATTTTTGCTTAAAACTTTTATGTTTCATTTTTTCTGAATCAATACCACCATTAGCAATCCTAAATTTTTAAAGTTGTTTCGCCATACAATGAATGGTGCAGTGATTTTAGCTGACCTTTAGTCAATAGTGCTCTGACGTTATTAATGTAGATATTTATTCCTCTGTTTAAATCTTATAGTTTGTTTGCATATTTTGATGAAATAAATGAAAAAAAGTGATTTCGATATTATCAATGAATATTAAAATAAGAGTTTATAAATAAAGACCTTTTTTATTTAGGAATGATCCAGAAGAAATTGTCATGCTGTCATGTGCTATTTTTAGGTGTCACGCACTTGTGACCAATGAGAATGAGCCAGTTTAGTTATAACATATGAGATAAAGAGAAAACATCACATCGTACAACAACAAAAAATGTAAATAAAATGCACTGTTCATAACCGAAATTATAAGATCTTTTTTTTCAATTTGGTATCTTTTGAAAATGTTGAATTTTTCAGGGCCTAGGATATAAGATAAGTTTACTAGAAGAAATATTTGAAGCTGTAATAAAATCTCTGCCAATCAACAAAGCTTGTGAGGTTTATCATTCATTACTGTCGAACAAGATGAAGGCTAAATTGATGGAGGAAGCTGGCACATGGAGTGAGGCAAGTTATCCAATCAAATAAACAATCATGTTCCAAGCATCCAGTAAAAATGAGTGATCTATATAAAATATTTATCTAGCATGAGTGTGAAAATGAAAAGATATGGAGTAAATGTCAGAGAGATTGCACTCCAACCACAAGAAAGTGAAGAATTAACAAATTTAGAGGTCTCCACAAGGCTTTCAATAACGGTGGAATACCACTTCTTGTGAAACGCTTTAAATGGCCCTAAAAATGTGTATGGGTAAAATAATACTCCTTGAACCTGAATATTATCAAAAATATGCATTAAACAGAACAATGAACACAAAGACAAACCTATGACCATTATGCCTACAGACAGGCACATGAGACATGTGGTGGGGTTTAACTAGTTTATCAGGTACCCAACCCCCCAATGAGTGGTCAAAGTTAAAAAATCAAAACAAAAGGAGCAATTGACAAAAAATAAAATTCAAATTGAAAGTCACCCAATCCGACCAGAGGGTACCTTTATTTCAGTAAATATACCTTACAGAAATACTTGCAAACAGAAGATACATCTCTATCAATGCACTCAGTTACTGAACGCAAGCTCAGGATGAGATTTCTGATGATAAACATCAAGCCTCTAAACACGAGATGCTATCATACACTGTATGTCTGATGATTTAATACTGTGTTGTCAATAAACATGAAGAAAGACAAGATGAATGCAATGCCAAATGTATTAATATTTTTGCAATGATGCCATCAGTTTATTTATATCTGTACCAATAAAAACAAGTTTTAATGTCTTGACTACAACATAGAACTTGCACCTATTGTGGATAATTTTGTTTAAGGGAACGGTAAGTTTCAAGAGATAATCTTTAAGTTTGTAACTTTATATGTAATGTTTCCATAGAACTTTGAGACAGGCACATGAGACAGGTGGTGGGGTTAAACTAGTTTAGTTGGAACCCATTCCTCCCCCAACAAGTGGTAAAATTAAAAAATAAAAGAAAACATAAGCAGTAACTGATGAACTATAAAAATCTTACAGAAAGTCACCCAATCCTTCTAGAGGGTACCTGAATTTAAAAGAATATACTTAGCAAAAATACATGCAAAAAAAGAAGATACATCACTAATGAATGCTCTTAGTTACTGAAAGTAAGCTCAGAGTGAAATTCCTGATTATGAAACATCAAGCCTCTCAACACAAATTGCCATCAACTCAGTATGTCTGACGTTTTAATACTGTGTTGTCAATAATGTGAAGAAAGACAAGATGGATGCTATGCCAAATGTATTTATATTTGTGTAATGAAGCAATCAGTTGATTTATATCTGTACCAAAGAAAAAGTTTTAATATCTTGACTACATCATCAAACTTGTACCTCTTGTGGATTAGTTTGTTTAAGGGAATGATGAGATTCAATGGATCATCTTTAAGTTTGTAAGCTTTATATGTAGTGTTTCCATAGAACCTACAATGTAATATCTCTTGTCATATCAAAACTCTACATTTGCTGCTGTATTTTTGTATCAAATATTTGTAATAGTTATAAATTTTTGTAAAAGTCTTGAGAAGCTTGTGACATCTGTATCCCTGCTGCAAAATTTACCAGTAAGATATAGAATGTGACTTTAAAGTCAGAAATGTTGCAAACACTGGCAAATTAAACTAGTTGTGAAATGAAAGGTTGACTGTAGGAAAAGAAAAATCATTCCTATTATAAATTTTAATGTATAAACAACCCTGTTCATTTTGGAAATCCAAGTTTAAAGGGAGTATGATCTTTATGATAAATTCCTTTAATTACACTCTTTTTGCAATTTTAGTTTGATTTTAATGATATGTTATAATTGTATGCAAAGGAGGGAGTATTTTGGGACCTTAATCTGCCATTATCTGGTCCCAAAATATTTTTTTATATAACAGCTTCTATTAACTTATTTTGAATACTTGCTCAAATAATGTTCTATCCATCAGACTTACAAAACTTATGTCAAAATTTTTGACAAATTCAAGGACAATTTAGCACTTATTAGCTACAATTAGTGAATGACACTAACAAACACATAGTAAAAATAAGGTTGTATTTCTAACACTTCTTTGATTTTATCTACATAGATATGTCAGTTGGAACAAAGTTATCATGTGGCAAAAGTGGCTTAATATTACCTTGTATTTTGTATTATAATATTTGCAATATCTTTCCTCATAAAGGGCTGTTCTAGAAATAATTCTATGGGGGTGTGTGAAGGCACTTTTTTCAACCCACCATCTACAAAAAATGCATTTATCCTTGGTACCACAACCCTGAGATTAACCCAGTCACCTACAAATTTTTTTTGAAATGATGAGAAATTACCATAAAAGAAAGCACCCACACATAAAATAAAATTTTTTAACCCCCAACCAATAGATATATTTATAAAAATATACAAACCCAAATGAAAAAATATGAACTGCCATCACACATCCTCAGACAAATTTTCCTTGAACAACCCTCAATTTTCTTGGGTTACCATGCAAATTATTTTACTTTTAGGACTTCTGTCAATTCATTGATTTCCTGTTTATTAAATGTGAAGATTTTCTGAAGCTCCATGTCCATCAAGTTATCAACACTAATGGTTGGGAACTTTTGTCTAAAGACACACAGAGTAAACTATTGGAAGGTAGGAAATGATCAATTACAGAGTTACTTATCATTATTTTCTTCACAAGTTACCTCCCTTATGCAGAAGGAGGGGTCAGTTGGAAACGTACATGATAATGGTCAATTTTGGAAGGAAATGCATGAAACATTTCAATATAAAGTGCAAATGTGAAACCAATAATTCTGCGGTATCATAATTGGTTGCATTTAATGAGAATCAATAATTTGCACATGCAATATGTTTTTAAAGCAGCTAACAACATAATATTATCAGGAAACTTTTCTAAGATCACTTTTTAGGTAGAGTTTGTAATTTCAAACAATATTCTTGATATTTTAACTCAATATTTTCTTTAAGCTGCCATTTTTTTTTTCTAATACAAAAGATTACATGAAGATGATTATCAGTTTGAAATTTTAAATTTCAATATATAACTCCATTTGATTGAGCACTTAAGAGACTACTTAAGTACCAGTCCCTATAAAAATCATGCAGAAGTGATCCATCCATATAAAAAAACCACGAAACCTTAACTTGTTTTAAAATCAGGGACTGTTCTTGTATCCATAACCAGCCTTTGTTAGCCATTTGAGCCATGTACTTTTGAGTTAAAAATTACATAGAATGACCATTTGCAAGAGTTATTGTTCTTGATTTAGTTGATTACTTAGATATATAAATTTATGATTTTCTCAAAAGTACAAGCCCTGACTCAATAATGGCTTTAATATGTTATAACATTAGGTATGAAGTCTGAAAAATCAATTACAGATTGATGGATTTTACCACACAATGTATCACTTTACCATTAATATTGCATGAATTTTATAAAGATTAGGAACTATTTTAGTCATCAATGTTTGAAAACACACACGAGAAACTTGATGGTCTGAGATGGAGGATTATTCTGCCCATGGTAGTAGAGGCATTCAAGTTTGAGGCAAAGAGGTTCTACTGTATTTCCAGTTTTTATTATTAGGAATATCAAAATATATGAATATATGTCTGTTCCCCAGCTCTCATTCTTGTTCATTTCCAATGCAGCGCAACTCAGGTTATTGACCATTTATTATTTTCAGGTGGTAACTTTGTATTTCTGAAAAACAGTCCTGACCAAAAGAAGATAGCAAAGGTAATTGTAAGGATTTTTACATTTCCCTGAAGGGTCCTGCTATAACTTGTAAGCTTTCAAGTTAGGGATTTTTTTTTTCAACAAAAACTTTAAAAGAATACTTGTCATTGGTTTAGACATTGAGATGCAAGGATTTATTGTTGATTCAAATTATTTGTCATGGCATAAAATTTTGTGTAAAACATTAAACTTTTAGCAATACACCAACAATGTCATGAATTTCATTGCTTTTTATTTGAAAAAAAAGAACAGAATTGCTCACCAACCTTATCACTTCTACATTTACAGAAAAAATTAAATATTTAAAAAAAAATTTACAAAATAACAAATAAAATTTGATGCCCTCTAAAGCCATTTCATTGATTGGAGATTGTAGTCCAAGTGGTTGACATTGTTTTATTGTTATTCATTCACCATTTTGTCAATAGATTAGGTCAATTGTTGTGTTTTATGTATAGTTTCACATTTTTTATTTTGGAGGTCTTTTACAGTTTCCGTTATGATATGGACTTCGGTTTATCATTGAAGGCTGTAATGGGACCTGTAGGAGTTTAATTTTTACTGTTACTTGGTGGATGGCTGTCTCATGGACACTTTACCTTTTTATATTTGAAATCAAGATTTTAGAAATCCAGTTAAAAGTTCAAACAATTCCAACAAACAGGAGTCTAAACTAAGCTTAAGCATTAGAAGGAAGTGCCTTAGGAATTTTGTTAAATTTTGAACATTAAATTGTAAGGCATAACCTTGAATAATGAATCTTGAAAAAAATTCTGGCTACTAAAATATTGAATGGTTGTATGTCAGTTATGTTTTAAAAGTGAGATAAATCATTATCTTCCATTAATATTTTCGATTCTCCCCCCTGTGTATTGTGTGACCTAACTTACCAATGTGTTGTGCTTTGATGTTTGTTGTTAGGTGTATATTATGTGCATTTTTTGTGATGGTATTATGTTGTGGGCATGTCAGCATCAGCATCCATAGACAGTTCTGTTTCTGATCAATAACTTAAGTTTTATTATTTGGATCCGTTTTTAGTTTTAGCACAATGATACCCAATATAAAATACAGGTTGGGATTGATTTTGGGTGATCTATCCTGGACTGTTTTTGTAGGAAGGTCCAAAAGGGGATTTTACAATTTCAAATGTAAGTTTTTTATTTTTTGTCAAATTTTGACGTTTTTCTCTTTCTATTCCCCATGAAAAATTCAACATAATAGGCGTCGTTGTCGTTAGGCATCTGTAGACAGGTTGGTTTCCTCACTATAACTTTTGTTCTAGTCAGCCAATCCTTTTAATATTTAAGGACAATGATAATTGGTTCTAAATAAAGGTTGGTATTGATTTTGGGGGATCTAGCCCCACCCATTTTTTTGGGAGGGGTCCAAAAGTAGTTTTTCTCTTATTTGAATGCAAGATCTCTATTTCTTGTCCAATTTTGATGGTTGTTTTTTTTTTGTATTTCCCATGAAAAAGTCAACATAATAGGCCACAAGCCTCATGACATATCTTTTACTATTATTGAGATATTTGGGGTCCAAAAATGGCCAAGCCCTAATTTTTGAAACTTTTATTTCTCATTCGATTTTGATGGGTTTATTTGCAAATGACTCTATTTGAAAAATGCAACAAAAATTACTCCAAGCATTTTTTTGTAAAATTTCCTGTTTTTTTTTAAGGGGTCAAAGGGTTTTAAAAATGTGATTTTGCTTGAGATGAGAAATTTTTATTTTTCATCAGATTTTGATTTTTTTTTTTTTTTTTTGGTTTTTTTATTGATTCCTCTCAATAAGGGCTTTCATTAGTATGTCAATGGATTTTCTCTATCTCTTACTGTTTTTTAGCTAAAAGGGGTCAAGGTAGTGGGGGATTTCAACTTTGTATAATAAGGAAAAAATCTGATTTTGATGGGATTTTTTCCAAATTATTCCTCATAAAAAATGCAACAAAAGTTACTCCAAGCATTTTTTTGTAGCTTTTTAGCTCACCTGGACTAAAAGTCCATGTGAGCTTTTGCCATCACTTGGGGTACCTCATCCATCCGTCTGTCGTCCATCAACATTTCATATTTTAATCTTCTCCTCTGAAATGTCTGGGTCAAATTTTACCAAACTTTGGTGGAATGGCCCTTAGGTGGTCCTCTTCTAAAATTGTGTTCAATGACCCAGACTACAGAGCAAGATGGCCGCCAGGCTAAGATTATAAAAAAAGGGGGGATGAAATTTTTAAACTCTTCTTCTCTGAAACTACTGATCCAGTTTCAAACAAACTTTGCTGAAATGATCCTTAGGTGGTTCCTTTTCAAGATTTGTCCGATGATGCCGACCTCTGAACAATGATTCTTAGGTTGGTCCCCTTCATTTGGTCTCTTTCAGAATTTTGTCTGATGACGCCCCCCTCCTAGTTGGGTCTCTTTCAGACTTTTGCCCCA
>JAULBM010038371.1:0-10863 GCA_032357055.1 Geukensia granosissima
CAATTTTGAAGTAAAATTTCATATTTCTCTATGGTGTCCCTTTAGTTTCTTGTCACGGTTATTCAGAACCAAAAAAAAAAAAAATTTTTTTTTGTTTTATGCGGGAAAAACCAGTCTGGTTTAAAAAAAAGTGAAATGGAATTCCGTTTGCTCCTCTTAAAAATTATCTGTGACAGGATACCAAGGAAACCATTAAAACGAATAGCAAATAGCTGTCCATATATTTAAATGACCATATCTTTCTATATTTTGTAGTTCTTGGTAACATCTGTAAAATTATGTAAATCTGTCTTATTTCAGTTGTACACTGTAAGAGTGTACATGTACATATAAACAAAATTTTTTGGAAATTTTAAACACCATCGACTGATTGAATAATATTTATAAGGATTCTGTAGTTAAGTGGACTTAAACAATTTAGGTTTGATTGAACAATTATTGAAAAGTGACCAAATCACACCACTGTCAGATAAGAGAAACCAATAATTCAAATTACCAGCGGTTGTTAATCATATTTTCTACAATCTCATTATTGTAAAACCTTCAAATTTTTTATGCAGGCTCAAAATGTTTCAACTGCAAAATATGTGATTATCCATCAATTACAAACTATTTGAACACCTCCATGATGAAATTTACAAGTTAATAAGGCAGACAAATTGTGAAATTGCAAGTTTTCACAGAGAACATCAAACATGGTTGTAGGTGTATTTACTGACTATTTACTTTTTATCATCCATTCAGATGATATCTTATAATAAATCTTCATGTTTACATAAATGATTTTTACCTGTCAGAGGTGAAGGTAATGTTTTAAGAAAACATACAATAACTGGTGATAACAAGATATAGCTAAATATACAACATAAATAGGCTTATCGTGTTTTTGCATAAAGGTTAAGTCTTTAACAGGGGGATGATTTGCTGACAATGATAAAGAACAAAGAAACTCTACTAGAAATAAAAAAACAAACATAACAATTGCAATATACAACTCTGGACCCCCCATTAGTGGAAATCAACAGAATAAAGTCCTGTTAATATGATATATACTGATTGAAACAAAGTAGACCCAATGTGCCACAGGCACTAATTTTATACCAAGAGTCTAAAAATAGGAGATTTTATAGGTCAACTGAAAAATATTCTTGGATTTGTGATTTTATAATAAATAATATGCCAAACTAGCCTGACCATCTGTTAGTGTTGATAGGAGCACTCTGGACCTAAAATACCTCTCAGAAGACTGTACCAAATGTCACAATTATTTTATTGGTTAAAGTATTTCTGGTATTAAATGAACAGAAAATTTTTTTAAATGAGGAATGCTATATAGCCCAAATGCTGGTTGTAAAGCAAACATGAATTTTTTTTAGTTTCAGTTCAAAAAAGAAATTTCACCTATCAAAATTTAAGTAATTAAAATAATTTTTAATTATTAGATGTAAACTTTTGGAGTTATTGCCTGGAAACCTCATCATTACAAAAAATTGTAAGTTTTTGTCACTGTGACCTTGACCCTGTCATTCATCCATTAAAAATAGGTCAAAGTCAGCATACATGTATGAACCCTGTTAGCCATATCCTTAAATCCATCATATACACATGTATATATATAGGGTTGATGAGGAAGATGTCAGTAATCTTGCTACCTCGACATGGACACATTAAATGAAAACCTTACTGTCTGTGGACCAGACACCAGACCCATAACATAATAAGACTAAAATTTTGGAAGTTATATACAAAAAGACATGAATTAACCCCCCAGAAACCTTCAAACTATGAAATCTTTTGTAATTTCACCAAACAGGGGGTCAGATTTTAGGGATAAATAAGTGGCAATAGATCAAAAGAATATTAACAAAGAAATTAATTGAGGAAGCAGGGTTGTAAAATAGGGGCAGATAAATGTGTCCATTGTACACAACATGCATTTAAATACAATGTATACTTTATAAACGTTGATTACCTTTCTATATTTAGTTTTTTACGCTTCAAGCATTTAATTTAATGCCAAATAAACAAATTTAAAATACAAAACTGCACCAAAGGGTTTTTATTAATAGCTACCATATTTGGACAATAACAACACATTAATTATTATTTATTATCTGACCTATTTTACACAATGCAATATTTCAGTGTATGTTGTAAATTGTAACTTGTATGACAGATATATTACTGTCACATTGTCAAAATAAACTAAGAAATCGTATGACCTTTTTCCTATTTTAAATATCTAACCCAATTCACACTAAGTTTTATAACTGTTACAAACATATATCTACCAATGAATAAACAAACAACATTCCAAATTTTATGGAGAATAAAACAGTTGCAAGACTTCTCTACATAAAACAAATTTAGGTTTTACAAACACTGCACACCTGCCTGATTCACATCATAATGGATCAACAAGTTTATTTTTCTCATTTAAAATCAATATTTACATTTTAAATAAAACAGGGACAGCTGCAACATCACTGTATAGAATGCACAGGTTAATGTACTACATAAAAATGCCACAAAGTCACAATCCTTGAATGAAACTAATTGAAAATCATAGTCATAAATGAACCTAAGTATTGACTGCTGGTAACAATATTAGGCAAAATGAAATATAGTAGATTTTCAATTTCACCCCTAAAAATTTCTGAACCACTTATTTTCATCTGAGTGGTAGGTAGTTAGGTATAACAAATTCTATTTAATTTTTTGTTTCCCTTAAAGGCAAGGTGATGATGATTTGGCTATGTTTATTTTTATGGTCAGTCTGTGCCAAACTGTTTGAGGACCTGTCTGTCATTCAGACAGACAGCCTGATATGTTTTCTACTTACAGATCATGCATGCGTCAAAACAATTAATTACGGAACCGATCATGGAAAACATCGGACATTTGGTCTTGAAAAGATTCTAGTTTGTCAGTCCGACCAAAATTTTACCTGTCAGGACCGTCAGACCGACGACATTTTGGAAAGACTGGCTTCTATAACTATATATTCTGTCCAAAATTGTGCATGACACAGATATAACACAGTACATTTTGACTTCAGTAACTGGAAAGCCAAATGGATATTTTAAAAAATATTCCTAAGAAAAGGTTAAGAAAACCTGAAAAATCCATTAAATGGAATGTATAGAGGTTTAAGAAAAGTTCAGGCAATTCAAGAAACAAAGGTATATAAAATTAGAAGATGTGGCATTATTGTCCATGAGACAGCCATCCACTAAATAACAGTGGAATCTTAACTTCTACAGGTCCCATTACAGACTTCAACAATGAACTAGAGTACACACCATAACGATGCTGTATGACTGTAAAAATTAACACACATGTACATTAAAAGGATGGCCTGCATACATTTCCTAACTAATTTTAAATAATAATATTCTTATAATTCTGATGATGGAGACCAACAAGAGGTCAAATACCTATGATGAAAGAATCCTAACTGACAAGTCCATACTACAAATAGCACCAATCCCTTAAACAGTTGACTAAAATCATTTCTACTTTATGAATGACAATTTGGGGTAAGTTGGAGAAGGTAAGAGAAATGTCTCTCACTATACACACATGACACAAAAAGAGTTACATGTATGTATGTATGAAAACACTCTAGCTTTGCCTCTGAGATTGCTGGCTAAATTAGGCAAAAATATCACCAGCTTTGGAGTTTATCATACAAAACTCCCTGTTCGTACTGTAATTTATTTTTAAAACATACAGTATTTCAAGGACTTTGGCAGTGTATATACACTTCTTATCAAACAACAATGGTTTACCTTGAACCTGTACTACATTGTATATCAAATAAACTTGATCAACAGGTATCCATTACCTAATGGTTTTATATAAGCAATTTGTGTTTCAAATGTCTGAGCAGAGTGCATGTAACACTTAATAGATCAATGTTTAATGGTATTAAGTCTGGGTTTTTGACTTCAACTCTTTTCTGTCCATTAAACTATGGAAGTACATCAACTACCGATAATATTTATGGAACAACTATGTCTGGATCTGTCATGTCAAATTGCACTTATTATTATTATTTTTTTTAAATTTCAAGGTCAGTATCCATTAAATTTACTTATTTTCTAAGAATGTTTTTATCCCATTATTTTTCAAATTTAGAATATTTGTTCCAATCAGCCTGCACATGAATAATCTTGAAGTTAACAGGGAACATATTCTGACTACGAGAAAAAGAGGAAAAAAATACCAGGATTTAAAAAAAAAGAATCATAATGGACAAATGCGCACTGCCAATAGCAAAAATCTACAACATACTGGAATAATATCACCCCAGAGTAATAAGCTTATGCATTTGAAAGAAATTTATTGTCAAGCAACTGACAAATATCCCTTGAACTTTCTTTCAGGGTCAAAATGTTAATCTCTATCAGTTTAATGCTTTAACAGTCAGGAAGGAAAGCAATTGCATTGTTTTCTATCAAAAGATAATGACATAAAATAAGTTAAATCTAGTTCTGTGACATGCATTAAGTATTTATTTAAGCTAGTAATGTGACATGTATAAATTGGTTTAACTCCGCCACATACTTATTGTGCCTGTCCCAAGCCGGGAACTTGTAGTCCAGTGGTCTTTGTTGTTTAGTCATTTATTGTTAATGGTTCACCATTTTAAAATTGAGTAGGTCAATTGTTATGTTTGACGAATAGTTTCTCATTTTGTGTTTTGGGGGCTTTTTCAGCTTCCCTTATTTTATGGACTCTGGCAAATTATTGAAGACCTTAATGGTTCCTGTAGAAGTTTTATTAATTTTGATTAATATTTGGTGAATGGCTGTCTCATAGACAATCATGCCACATCTCCTATTTTTATATGAAATATTTATTTAAACTTGTAGAAAACACGAGAGCCAAAATAGCATGTTTCATTGGAATATGCATATACAAAGAATAGGTAATGTTTCACAAAACACTTCAAGTTCTTGTCGGCACTTAAAATTCTTCAGAATCTAATACATAAAATTTAACCAGAAATCTAGGAAAAAGTCCTCAGCAGATCATCAATTTGAAATCAGAAATTTTAAGAAAATATAAAACATTTTTTACCTCTCCACTTGGAATGCGTAGCTTCTCCAACTGTTTTCTTTGTGGTCGGCTGACACCGTTTGGAGGTGTGAATTGTTTAGTACTATTCCCTAACGGTTTTGGCTTGTCACTAGGAGATGGTTTGGGTGAAGGACTAGGTGTAGATTTGACACGGTTAGATTCTCGATCTGATGAAGGACTACGAGACGATCTGGAATGACTAGAATGCTTTGTTGGTTTACTGTATTTGGTAGAATCAATTGGTTCATTCTTCACCTCTGTCTTGTCGTTGGTTTTGGTTAACTGTGGATGGCTATTGGACGTATTGGAGTAATGTGAAGACCTAGATTTTTGATGATCGGCATTATAGATGCGTGATGATTGATTTTGGCAATTCTTCGATGGTTCTGGACAACTAGAGTTTGGTTTAGAATGTTTTTCGAAGGGAATACTAGCAGAAGACGGACGAATGCCATTTCTGTTGCTTTCTGGTGTTGTTCTGTGATGTGGACGAAAAAATTTCCTATCATGAGAGGATTGATTTGGCAATGGAGTTTGTGGTTGACTTGTAATCCCTAATAAATCTGTATCTTTGGCCAATGACCCCAAGATGGCATGATGGGGTCCTAACAATTTTTCAATTCTATCATCCTTTTCAGTGGTCTGAAATTAAAAAAAATACACCTGTTAAAGCAAACTGATTAAAATTTATTTAAAACATAAACAGTGTTTTGTCATAAAGACATTTGCCTTTCAAAATCACTATTTTATTATGGGTTTAATTGATTGATTGGTGTTTTACGCCACACCGTTTTAATTTTTGGAACATTAAAGATTTTTCATTAAGGAGAACACTGGCATGACTGATGTAGGGCAAGAAAGGGTATGTGACATGCAAGATAGGGTCATACACCAGTATATCTAATACTCTTCCATACGTTGTCTCTATTTCATGTAGACCCCAAAAAATTATTCCTGAACACGACTGAAATGCAATCATGTCCATCTACCAACGTTAACCCTATGGCCTTTAACATTTAGATGGGTTTTAAATCAGAAACACAATATTATTAGGCATTATTTTCAATATCACAACTTTAAAACTGACAGTGACCTCAGTGAGAAATACCTCATTTTAAAATATTTCTGTGACTTAAGGGGATACCATACACCATCAATAAAATAAATTCCACTCGTTTAATTTTCTTTATATTTTGTGTAGACATTTACTTTGATGAAAGAAGAAAAACATAATAATTTCAAGAAATTTGAACCACACATTTCTCTGGAATTATTTCAATAGGTATATAGTAATTTCATTATCAAAAATTTTAATCACTGAGATGCATTACTTTTAATATAAAATATTACTTGATTAAAACGTTTAGATGATCTTTCAGAGTTATTTCACATAGGTGTATGGTATCCCCATAAGCATCAAAATATCGTTAAAAACTATCAGTGGCAGATTCAAGGGGGGGCGTAGGCCCCCCCTTTCTCCGACCAAAAAAGGAAAAGTTGTATTAAACTACAGTAGCAAACAGTGCGGATCCAAAGGGGGAGGCATGCACATTTATAGGAAAAAAAGTCAAAAAAAATTTTTGCCTCGCTCCGCTCGGCGATTTTCAAAACTTACGCCCCCTTTCAAAATTCCTGCATCCGCCCCTGACTATCATAGGCATCATCTTTTATCGTCACCTTGTTACAAGGGACGTAACAAAACAAACAAACATCCACTTATTTTTACGGCATTTTCATATACGTATTACCCAAAAAATGAGGTAATTCCTACCTAACTAATAGAGTCTTCGGAAAGCTCAGTCCTCCGGAGTAAGAAATAAGATCGTGACAAGTCTTTGAATTCGTGAAGCGAATTACGCAGGGTCTGAAAATCAGCCAATCAGCTGCTTAGAACAACTTACCCACAAGTTGATTATTGATTTTTTCTCACACTGGTTGGGAAGTGTGAAATCGTCATAAAAATTAGAGAAAAACTGTTAATACTGTGTCTAGTTTGAAATCAACAATAGTAGAAAACGCCATCCAAATTTTACAGGTATTGAAGATGAAGTAGAGAAAAACTACAATTTTTTAAGCTATCTAATTTTGCATCATGCAGTTTAAAAGTTTGGGAATAAATATGTAAGAAAGTAAATTTAGGAATAACAAAAGAAGCGTTGATGAACTACGTAAGAAATTGAGCACATAAACGAGTAATGTCAAAAACAACCAGCTTAAATAAGACGCAAATCCCGAAAGACAGGCAGTGAACCTCCTCCTAAAATTACTTTGTTGATTCTTTTCAGGATAAAGTTGTTGGCAAAATATCACCAGCCGAAGACTGCTTATTGCACTATAACCTAATAACGTACTAATTGCCCTTTTATTTTTGGGATCAGTAGGGGGAAGCTTGCCCGATTGACCGCGTAAAAAAAATGTCAGAATATTTATTCTGACCCCTGTACAGATTATGTATTTGTCGTTTTTTCAGGGGTGGGTCATATTTGTTTACAAAATTCTTTAAGTTAGGATATTGTTAAGACTTTCTTAAGACACCTAAATTGGCGTCCTAACTTTAGGATGATTCTTAGATAAATCCTAAGTTAAGACATGTTAGAAAATTGCACTTAGGATAAAGAAATGTCCTAGGTTGGTTAATTAGTCCTAAGATACCTTAGGTAATAAGGCCCCTGACTTATTCACAAAGCACTCGGACAAGCAGGGTAAATGAAGACCGGAGAAGACCAAAGAAGTCCGGAGAAGACAGGAGACGTGAAAAAAATTAAGTAATACATTATTGTATATGTATCTCATGAATTTAATAATAAAAAATATTTTATTAAAAAGAGCGTTTATTTTCGTTTTAATGGCGTTAATTTTTAAACTGAAAATGAAGACAGAAAAGACAACATACTGCATAAAGCTACATAGCTAATGAATACAGTGCATGTATTATCTATAAACATAAAAACACCATAAATACGTTTTTTCGTAAATATAACAAGTAAATTAATAACAAAAGTAAGAATTTATAAGAATTTTTAAATATTTATTTTCGATTTTATTATTTAATTTTTAAGAAAGACGAAAAACTGGAAATGAAGACAATCACAACTAGAACTTACTTGTTTATCAGCTTTCAGAATTGACATGCTATGCATAAAAGATTATATCTGTGTTTTAATTTCTGTGTGTGTTTTTACTCCTTGCTGGTTTGTAGGTTTTCAAATTTTCAGTTGATGCAAAACAAATAAAAAACAGACACGGCCTTATTAATGATATACATTTTTTTTAATCAGAAATACCAGAGACATATAATTGTATTATATGTCTCTGGAAATACAAAGACATCAAGACTAAAAAAAATTAAAAAAAATTGTTAAAAATTAAAATTGAAAATAGAGTTTTGCTTCTTCTCCATATTCTACTGTAGAACAGATCTACCGCTATACAACGTTTTATATCATGGATATATGGGCAGTACTACAACCTATCATCACTGTGCAACCACAGGGACCGGTAACACACGATGTGTTGATTGACTGGGTCCCCAGTCAATCAACACATCGTGTGTTACCGGTCCCTGTGTGTGCAACAGACCTACAGTCATACAACGTTTCACGCCATGGATATATGGACCCTACTACAACCTATCATCACTGTAGAACAGATCTACAGCTATACAACTATTGGCACAAACACAATTTCAGTAATTGGTAAAGGCCCATACATTTTTAACAAAAATACAGTAGAACACAGTGCAACTAGTGTTACAAACAACTGGTGTAGCAAAAGATCATAATCAATTACTCATCAGATACAAGGCAATTTATATATATATTTATATATAGTTACTCATTTCAGTGTAGCTAAAATGTTTTTCTAACATCAGATATTTGACAAAAATATGAAGATAATATTTTAGAACCCTTTTGCAACTGGAGCTCATTTATCCTTAGATTATCCTAAATCATCCTTCGGTAATCTAGGAAAGCCCTGGTCTGTCGGATTCTTTTCGTATCATCACGAGATTTGTTTTCGGTGTATCGTTGTTACAAAATGGCGAAAATGGCAACCGAGGAGATGACGTCCTTGT
This sequence comes from Geukensia granosissima, assembly GCA_032357055.1. Taxonomy (NCBI): domain Eukaryota; kingdom Metazoa; phylum Mollusca; class Bivalvia; order Mytilida; family Mytilidae; genus Geukensia; species Geukensia granosissima. The sequence goes on from JAULBM010038371.1 coordinate 9,161, forward strand.
GTGAGTCTGGATCCGATATCAGCCTAAGAGCAAGATCTTATAGTCTTGGATCAAAGCGAACAATCTCATCTTGGGTTAGTCGGTGGGAAAGACCAAAGGTTGCAAAAAGACTGCACATTTATTACCAGGATGATTATATGACAGACTATTTTGATGTTTATGGTAAAATGGAAATGGCAGAGTTAGACGAAGAACAAAGATTATACTTTGAAAAGGTTAAAGGTTACTTGTCGCCAATTAACACGAGTCTACGCAATATAAAATACTTTCCTGAAGCAACCATGACTGTTATAGAGCAGATCTCTACACAGCTTGTAAAGAAAGAGCCTGATGAGTATGTCTGAAGAGTACACAACTCTATGTATGTTAGCTTGTACCACAATATGAAAACTTATTTCATTGCCAACTCATGCACAACTGAAGGGTTGTACTAAAATGTGAAACGAAATCGAAAAACAAAAAGAAATGCAACAAAACCAAACGAAAAATAACAAAACAAAATTTTGACCCACATTTCATGCTTCATTGACTCTGGTTCACTGTTACGTCCAAGTTTAGTTCTCAGGTACTATGTGACCTACCATCCTGCAATTTGGTGTGGATGTGTCTTTTGGAGTCTGTCAGTATGCCACCAAAATTAGTCGCTTCTCTTGATGTTTTTTGGTCGCCATCATGATTTGATTGACCGGTACAAAATATCCATTTCACAGATGACAACGGAGTCTGGCAGCATCCCACCAAAATTAGATCACTTTGATCTATATTTTATGCTTTATTGACTCATGTTCACTTAAATTTGTCTCCAACTTTCTCTGGTACAGTGTCTAACTTTCTTGTATCTTATGAGTTTGCAGAAGACTCTCAGGCTGTTGTTTATTTGTAATATTTAAACTTTAGTGCAAAGTCTAACAGCGGAATACGATAAGCTAGGAACGAGGCAAACTTTGCAGGCAGTGGCTGCACCTCTGGTTTTTTAAGTGCTTCTCATATACAAAAAATAAAAATTTTCAATGGAGTCGTCAGTTTTGCGCACTTCACCTTTATGCAAACACAGGCTTGTGACATTTAGCATTAAATGGCAAACTTGTGTCGTAGAAGCTTCATGTTGTCAAATCTGCATTTGAGGCCTGCAAGGTTAAATCTTCAAATACAATATGGTTATCTCCTAAAGAGATATTAAAAATGATAAATTTGTGAATGGGCTTATTTAAGCCAAGGTGAGGGTTACACACTCTTATGAGCCTATTTAAAGGTTGAGTATACTCACATTCAATATGTTGAATTGTTTGATCCTAAATGAGAGCTTCTATTCAATAATTCATTTTCTTGCTTGCATTTTCAGAGAAATAAATCAATTTTAAAGCATTTTTATGTTTATTTTTGTAGGCTTATTAAAAGGATTGTTTCTGAATTTCTGAAGGCTTTGATTGATCTGATAATAAAAATAAAAGACAGAAAATCTTATGAAGGTGGATATACAAGATTGTTTGACAGATTTGCTTTCATGTGTGGTTTGCACACACGGTAAGTCTTAAAATGCTATTGGCTCACCTGGCTAAAAGGATCAACTTAGCTTTGTCACACCCATCATTATCCCCGCGCTAGCGAAAGCGTGGGGATAATGTATTACTGTTGGTCGTACGTACGTACGTACGTCTGTTGCCGTTAATGTCCAGGATAATCTCAGGAACCATCCAACGTAG
>JAULBM010038382.1:0-10863 GCA_032357055.1 Geukensia granosissima
GTTCTTAATTAGTGAAAAATCCCGAAATCCCGACCATAAATAAATGAAATCCCGGATCCCGACACACAGTTTTCCTGAATTCCCGAGGTAAATTTGACCGCATCCCGATTTCCTGAGTTTAAAATTGCACTAAGGGTTGGGACTGTGCCAAAGGTTTCAGAATTTTGATAACCACCTCAGGGACTGAGCTATAGAAGTAGCTTTAGGGTACATTTTTCCTTTGTCATGCAACTCCTGCTAGCTTATTTGGAATCAGAAATGAAACTTGGTTCAGTAATGGCACTTGAGATGTAGATTTTGCCAAAGGTTAAAAAAATTTGATAATGCCTCCAAGGGTTGATATACAAAGGTAGCCTAAGGGTACATAAATCCTTTTTTAGGCAACTCCACTGAGGTTATATGGAATACGGAACTGAATTTTGGTTCAGTAATGGCACTTAAGTTGAGATGTAGAAAGTGCCAAAGGTTTTGGAATTTTGATTATGCCCCCAAGGGTTGGGATACACAGTGTAGCCAAAGGGTACATCATTACATTATTGTAAATATGTCAATACCAATTTAGATCCCCACCCATAAACCATATAAAATCTTAACTGTAACTATAGTGGGGGTTTTTTCGTTACCCCTGGAGCTGGCCCTGCCCACCCTAATTTAAAAAATCACAAATTATCCCATAAACTGATAAGATCCTCATGCCTTAACCATATGTATTCTAAGTCAGCATGTAAAGTTAAGTTTCATTAGCATTCCCAGGGGGTCAGTCCACCCCTTAATTCTGCAAATTACAAATTATCTCAAAAACTGTTCAGATCCCAACCCCTTAACATCAACATTATAAGGCAATGTTCAAGTTTTTTGGGCAACCCCAGGAGTCAGCCCACCCCCTCAGTTAGGAAATTACAAGTTATCTCATAATATTTGAATTCTTATTTTACTAATAAACACCAGAGTAGCATGAGATTTGCAGTGTGGCTGCTTGAACTGGTTTATATTAAATTTATATAAACTAATTTTTCAGAAGCATAGCACAGTTCACAATGAGGTCATAACTTGAGTAGCATAAAATATGACATTTTACTTTTCTATTTTATTTTAGAAAGAAGTTCAGGAACAAGATAATATACTGTCAGACTTACGAGAGCAGTCAAGCATGAAGATTAAACAGCTAATATCACAGTAAACTTATTTGCCAAGGATAGCCATACCAAGTATATTTTGTTTTATGATATTAATAAGTCAGATATTTTTGTAGAAACATGTAATATTTTCTTGTATTGGTGGAATTTAAAGCCATTTTTCCTATCAAGTAACTAATTCATTCAAGTTGTAGTTGTGTCACAGTTTGCTCTCCCTGAACTATCATGGATTTTTTGGGTTGAAAGAACTGATGTAAAGTATATATGTTGATCATGCAAAACTAGAAATATTTACAAAGACAATGCAAATTTTATTAGGTGGTTTTACATTATAAAGGTTTCAATAACGAATAAAATAGAATTGTATTAGTGCCTTGTTTTACAATAAAATGACAGTTTTCCACAAATTACCATATTCTTTGGGTTCAATTCTTCTTGGTGGAATCAGCAAAAAATTAACTATTTACAGTGAAACCTGTTAAAACCAAATATCCTGCTGACTAACAACAGTTTTTGTTTAGTTGAGACAGGTTATTAGCTCACCTAGCAAAAGGCCATGTAAGCTTTTGTCATCACTTTGCATCCTTGTCTGTCAGTCCTAAACTTGAAACATGACAACCATGGAAATTGTCTAACTTAAAAAAAATTCCTCTGAAACCACAAAGCCAATGTTACCAAACTTGACAGAAAGCATCTATAGAAAATTCTTCTCAAAGTTTCCTGCTTTTGTTCTAATCAGACTACAACCATGGCCACCGTGGGCAATTCTTGTTGGAATACCAATGAGATTTTATTTCCTTTGTTAATAATCATTACCTCCCTTAGTCACCTTGTGAATTTCTACAAAATTCATTTCTTTTAATAAATATTTACCATCTCGATTTCATTGTTTTTTATTGAAAGTTTTCTATTTTGGTATCCTTAGTGAATTTCATCAGTATTTTATGTTCAAATTGTAGGTTTTGTAGAAAAGTGTCTTTTTATAATATTGTTCATAGCCTTTTTATGTTTATTCAAGCTATGTGATAAGCTCTTAAAAGATCATTAATAGATGTCCTTTTCTTCCTGATACAAAGAGGTATTAAATAGTGTTTCTTGATGTATCTTGTTAATTATTTGAAAAACTTAAGGTAAAAAGACAAGTGCATAAGGAACAAAAATTAGAATTTGGCTTGCACATTGTATTTTGATTAAGATATGTACCACCCCCATAGTTTGGATGGGGAATTCGTAGCGAGTTTATCTTACCCTTATAGTATTTCTAGTTTTATCCAGAAGAGTGATTCAAGCTCATTTGTAATTTTTAAATTATATGGCCAAATGTGTTTGAAAAAGAAAAAACCATGGCAGCAGTAAATAATTCTTGTTTTCACTTGATTTATTTAATAAGAATTAATTTTTTGAAATCATAAACTTTGCATAAAACATCTACATGTTCTGGATAATTATAGAAATAATTGATATTATTCTGAATGGACAAAAGTTTCCTTAATATTTTGGAGGTCATTTTGCTAAGTTTCAGGTGAGTGACACAGGCTCAGCCTATTGAGCCTCTAGTTTTGTTTATAAATTTAAGGTTTGATGAAGGCAGGTTTCACTGTCATTAAAAAATGTGACCTTCAAGTTTTTGTTTAGTTTTCACTACTACGGCCAACTTTGTTAAGTTGTTGATAAATTCTATATGACAATCACAACACAAACCTTTTACAAGGTACAAATCTTTGATAAAATGTAGTAATTGAAATTTTTTTTCTAAATTACCAGTAAATTTGCATGTTTTTTACAAAATACATCAAGTATAAAATGCTCAGCATATATGGAAGATAGCTTGTATTCAATCAGTATATTTTATTTGAAATAAAATGAATCACTTGCTTTTTTAAGTAATTACTCAAGTTTCTGTTTATCCTTTGGTATGGTAAAAAAGAACAAGTCTCAGATAGTAAACAGACCTTGGATCATATAACTTAACAACAGACAAAAGAACCATTACACTGAGAGTTCTGAAAAGAACAGACAAAGGTTTAAATTCACATGCATATTGTGAGCATTCATCTATTCAAAACCAGAAAATCATGCATAGGAAATGAATTAGACCTCTTTTCATATATGGAAAATCTGGAAAATGAAGTAGGCTCTGTGTATATATGGGAAATCAGGAAAATGAAGTAGGCTCTCTGTATATATGGGAAATCAAGAAAAGGAAATAGGGCTCTGTGCCAATATGGGAAATCAGGAAACTGAAGTCGGGTTTTGTGCATATATGGGAAATCAGAAAAATGAAGTAGGGCTCTGACACATGTTGGAATTTGGAAATCAGGAAAAGGAAATAAGATTCGAAGCGCATATGGGAAATCAGAAAAATGAAGAAGGGCTATGTGCACATATAAGAAATAAGGATAATTAAGTAGAACTCAGTGCATATATGGGAATTCATTAAATGAAGTAGAGCTCTATGCATATAGGGTAAATTAGGAGTTAAATTATGGCTTTTTGCATATTTTGGAAAATCATGTAGGACTCTGTACATACATGGGAAATTAGGAAAATAATATAGGGCTCTGTGCATATATAGGAAATCAGGAAAATGAAATAGGACTCTGTGGATATATGGGAAATCAGGAAAATGATGTAGGGCTATTCTGGGACATTGTGTTTCCTTTTTAAATTCCACAAAATCAAGGAAAATGATTCTGTGCATAAGTGGGAAATGATAAACAAATGCATGAAAAAGTGGTTATGTTATTTGAGCCAAAGTCTGCATACATGGTATATCATGTTTGCTCTCAATTCAATTAAACTATGTGAGCACTTTCAAAAAATTATCTGGATTAAGTTTAAAATTATGTTTTTATAAGAGCATTCAATGGTTATAAGTAATTTATTTTTATGGCTATAAATCTCAGTTTTATTTATCTAGATATGAAATGATTTCACATGATGGATTTGTGATAATTCAGATGATCTGACATCAAAAAAAAGTTTCTTCCTTAAGAACAGTTATAGAATTAGTGTTAAAAGTTTTTGTTATAGGTTCAACAGGATGCATTATTTAGTAGACCATTGAACGGACATCAATTGACTTATTATAAGCTGTGCCTTGTGATAAAGAATTCTTCTTGTTGAAATCAATACCCAGACCGAGTGAATTGTTTTATGATGAAAATTTTATATTGTTTATATATAAAAATATATTTATTGATTGTTTAGGTATATTGTTACTGTCTTTCATATCGTCTTACATATTATGTATACTAAAACATGTTGTGATATTAAATGAATATATCAATTGAAGCTAATTGTTTTAATTTTTTGTTTTATTTTGTTTTTTTTGCTTGTATTGTATGACAGGAAGTAATGGATGTTTTTTGGGTTGCTGAGTAACTGAAAATATGATCATATGTTTGTCCAACAATTATGACAGGATCTGTACAAATTAATTGTTTTGTTTCTTATGTATCTCAAAATACCATAGTTTTTATATATTTGAGAAAACATTTTCAGAAATTAAGAACAAAATAATACAATGCTGAAAATCAAGTTTACCATAATCAACCAACAGCAAATATACATCAAAATTCCTTATTATGCAATAACAACAATTTAAATATAACAATAAAATCTATAATTTACATTCAAATTTAAAAAAAAAAAATATAAAATATTCATATTTAATTAGAAGGATTTGATAGGTTCCCTTATTCTTTTATGTGAAATCATGACTAATTCTAACATAATACAGTTTAAAAATAAAATAACATAATACAGTTTCAAGATTAAATAAATTCATTTATAATTGACTAAAAAGTAAAAATGGAAGTGAATTAGTCAAACAGCATATTGACCTTCCAAAAAAACCTTTCCCTATCAATAAATCTTGTTTTAAGCTGCCTTTGAACCAAAAAAAAGGAGTCCAAGATCCACCCATAGTAAAAGAAGCACTAAGATCCAAACAAATCAAAATTGAAAGCCAAATCGTACAGAAGTGACAACTACTAAGTGCATTATGTTTTAAAGCCTTTCCATATTTTAAGTGCTTTAGAATTTAAACAAATGCAGTAAATTTCTGTAAAACATTGTGTTATGAAATTTTATGCCAAATAAATCTGACAACTGGGCTGGTGAATAGCCTCTAGGACCTCTGGTCCACCAGCAGAGGCATTGACCCCAAGGTTTTAAAATAAATGCAGTTTTGGCCATAAAAATCAAGAATATTATAAATATCACATCTTTTCCTTTTAAAATGTCAATATCTTAGCAACAAAATGTTGTTTAATCGTAAAATGTTGCCTGTACTATATAAAGTCTTTAAAGTTTTAAAGGTCATAAAATGCAGATTTTCACAAAAATGCTTATTTTAAAGCAAAAATTAACAGTTTTGCTTCCAAAAAAAAATCTTGAGCACACCTCTTGAATAATATATATTTATAATTAAAGGTGGATTAATGTGAGATAAATATATCAACAAAAAACTATTTTGTATGTGCATGCATTTCAAGTCATCTATAGCAAAAATACTCACAAATCATGAAAATTAGTCAGATTGACATTTTTGCCATCCTAAGCTTGTTTATGATGTCATAGTGACATTAATTGCTTCTTTCTCCCAAAATTGTTTTTTATCTGTTGGTTGACCATATCTAAATATTTTATTGCATTATTTTTACTTACAGAATAATTTAGAATTTCACACCAAATGCAGTCCTTACCACTCCCACTTCTTCAAATCAGAATTTTTTTCTTTATAAAATATAAAGGTATTTATTAGAAACAAAACGATTGATGCTTTTACCAGAATTATGACTGAGTGAAGAATGCATCCAATTATTTGTTGTGTTAAGTATTATTATTAGATTGCAAGAGTTTTGCTCAACTGAAATTGTAACAGTCTGTCTAACATTGTAGAGACTATAGCTTGTTAAGATTTTAGGATGTAAGCAAAAGTTTGTACAGCTTTAAACAGACCTGATTCTTTTCCGATTTAAAGCGGAATTCTGCTTTTCAAAACTGGGATTTTCATGTATTGCATCCTTTATTACACATAGAATTAAGCTTCCGGTTACCCATTTCCGCTTTATTTTTATGTCGGCAAAATCACGTCTGTACATATGTGATTTCCCACACATGTGTCACATGCGTGGCTACACATATGTTTCACATGCGTGTCACACATGTGACACATATGTGATACATGCGTGCCACGCATGTGTCACAGGCATGCCATGCATGTGTCACAGGCGTGTTATTTCACACGTGTTTCACATTTGTGGACTGTATCACACAAATACCTTATTTTTAATCAATTTATATTCCAACTTAAAAACATGTGAAACATGCGTGTTACCACATGCGTGTCACATTTGTGGCATTTTTCGTCTCAGTCACATGCGTGGCATTTTTGCCATTGTAATAGTGGGGTGTAAAGTTATATTACCTGAGCTGCAATCAAAGGATATACATGAGTACAGTACTGTCACAAATTGAGTTTTAGAGTTTTATTTGCAGAGATTATAAGACAAGAATTGATGATCTGGAGGAACCAATTAGACGAGCACATGTATTAATAATGTTAAAATCTAATACTGAAGTTGGCAACTTTTTAAATAAATTGAGTTATATACAAAATATGGCTTCCAGTTACCCATTTGTGTTGTTTTTTTTCGACACTGGCAAAATCATGTATGTATATAATGTCTACTTATACTAATACATTTTCTTGGTCAAAATATACAATTCATAACTTATATTGTTGACAAACCATCAGTTTCTTTCATTATTTTCTGTGTTGTAGGTAACATTTACCAAGAGAAAGTTTGGTTTAATGAAGAAAGCGTACGAGTTAAGTGTGCTGTGTGACTGTGAAATTGCATTGATCATATTCACCAGTAATAACAAGCTATACCAGTATGCCAGTTCTGATATGGATAAAGTTTTACTGAAATATACAGAGTACAATGACACAGTCGTCAGCCAAACTAATAAGGATATCATTGAGGTAATATATAAAGTATAAATCTCCCCTAATAAGGCCAAAAAAAAAAAATATGTGTGTTTACGGTACCCCGACCGACCCTAATTTTAGGCCCCGACCCTAAACATTTTTATTCGAAAATCGGAGAAAAAAATAAAAATCCGGAATTTCCGCTCCTTCCGCATTCAGTTTTGTCTATTATCATTTTAAACCAAAACAAAAATGGCGGCCGCCCAAGACATGTTGTCATTGTTCCAGTCTACTGTCCCTTTCAAGTTACTGTTATATTATCTCTGCATGCATCTACAGTAGGAATGTGATACGCTTAACATTAAATACATGAAATAAATAGATATAGGCCTACTGTATGAAAAAAAAAAAAAATTAAAAAAAAATCCGACCTACCGACCCTAATTTTTTTCAGCAGGGTACCGTAAACACACATATTTTTTTTTTTGGCCTTAATAAAGGATTTGTACCCATTGAACCGTAGACTGATTTGTTAGTGTTTGTACATGTACACATTGAACCGTAGACTGATTTATTAGGGTTAGTACTCATTGAAAGGTAGACTGATTTATTAGGGTTAGTACACATTGAATCGTAGACTGATTTATTAGCCTTAGTACACATTGAACTCTAGACTGATTTATATGGGTTAGTACACATTGAATCGTAGACTTGATTTATTAGGGTTTGTACACATTGAATTGTATACTGATGTATAAGAGTTAGTGCACATTGAACTATAGACTGATGTATAAGGGTTAGTACACAGTAAACTGTAGACTGATTTATTAGGGTTAGTATACATTGAATCATAGACTGATTTATTAGGGTTAGTACACATTGAATCATAGACTGATTTACTAGGGTTAGAACACATTCAACTGTAGACTGATTTATTAGGGTTTGTACACATTGAATCATAGACTGATTTATTAGGGTTAGTACACATTGAATTGCAGACTGATTTGTAAGGGTAAGTACATTTCCATGAACCTGATTTATAATTTCTGAAATTAATTTTGGTATTTTGTGTTTTTTTTTTTAATTTCGAGGTATGTTAGGCTGAGATAAATGGAAATGAGATTTTGGTTAGTGTGACTGCCTGCACATATACTTCCTGAAATCTTTTCTGATTGAAATAATACTGTTCAATTTCAGTAATGTTGAGTAATTAATTATAAACCAGTAAAATAATACTGTTCAATTTCAGTAATGTTGAGTAATTAATTATAAACCAGTAATATTTTTAGATGCTGAACAAGAAGGATGTACGAATGGATGGAGACGGGGATGATGATGATGGGTATGTGCTGACACCTAGAACTGAGGAAAAATATCGTAAGATTGACGATGACTTCAAAAAAGCCATGACACAGAGTGTGGTAAGTGGGAGTATCCATACTATAGGTGTTAAAGTATTTACCCATGTTCAGGTTTACTAAGATAAAGGAGTATCCATTCTATAGGTATTAAAGTATCTTTCCAGGTTCAGGTTTACTAAGATAAAGGAGTATCCATACTATAGGTTATAAAGTATCTACCCACGTTCAGGTTTACTAAGATAAAGGAGTAGCCATACTATAGGTAATAAAGTATTTACCCACATTCAGGTTTACTAAGATAAAGGAGTATCAATTCTATAGGTTATAAAGTATTTACCTACGTTCTGGTTTACTAAGATAAAGGAGTATCCATTCTATTGGTTATAAAGTATTTACCTACGTTCAGGTTTACTAAGATAAAGGAGTATCCATTCTTTAGGTAATAAAGTATCTACCTACGTTCAGGTTTACTAAAATAAAGGAGTAGCCATACTATAGGTTATAAAGTATTTACCCACAATTAGGTTTACTAAGATAAAGGAGTATCCATTCTATAGGTTATAAAGTATTTACCCACGTTCAGGTTTACTAAGAGAAGGGAGTATCCATTTTATAGGCTATAAAGTATTTACCTACTTTCAGGTTTACTAAGATAAAGGATTATCCATTCTATAGGTAATAAAGTATCTACCCGCGTTCAGGTTTATTAAAATAAAGGAGTAGACATACTGTATTAAAGTATCCGTATCTATATTATTTTTATATTTTTATTTTTCTTATATTTAAACCTTTGAATGATTAATGTTTCTTTTAGACAATGAAATGTTTAGCAGAAGAAATAGATAAACCTCTTTTGCAAATTGATCATAATCAAGTTTTCTTTGCAGTTATACAGTTTAGGCTTGTGTCCTTGTGAAAACTTTTTATTTATTTCCTTTTTGTGACCACAGGATGTGACAGTGACACTAAACAAAGTAAGATAAGGTTGATTGGTCATAAAACACCCCACATGCTCAAGCCACACAAACAGAAAATTATAATACTTCTATACAAAAAGTTCCTTGCTGTGTATTGAATTAGATTTTTTTATTTTAGTCTGTCTGCCTACAAGAATATTTATGGAATCCATTGATTTTTTAATTGATAAACTAAATATAGACATCAGATTTCTTTGACAGATTTTTGATTTCACGGGTATTTTATGAAGATGTTAATGTCGGCATTAAAAATATGGTCAAAATAATTATTGTAAACATACATGTACCTGTCAAAAATTTTGTGTAGAGGAACATGAAAAGAGATATTCTATTTTTTGATCTTTTTTATTGATTTTCTTTAAGAAGTTTAAAGACTGAAGAATAACCTTGATAGAGTGAAATTAGGTATATGATCTCTTTGACTTTTATCTCTGTATCTTGTCATTTATATATACATCAAACTTGGTTAAATATGTGTTATATTAGATTATTCACATTGTTTTTGTATAAATGTCTTAAAATTGTACATCTTCACATAGAGTTGTATAGGGAATTTGTTGTCTATGTATATTCCAGAGTCCAGGCATGTATGTTTAAAGTAGAGTATGAATGTTATTTTTATTCCAGAGTCCAGGTATGTATGTTTAAAGTAGAGTATGAATGTTATTTTTATTCCAGAGTCCAGGCATGTGTGTTTAAAGTAGAGTATGAATGTTATATTTATTCCAGAGTCCAGGCATGTATGTTTAAAGTACATAATGAATGTTATTTTTATTCCAGAGTCCAGGCATGTATGTTTATAGTACAGAATGTTATTTTAATTCCAGAGTCCAGGCACTTATCAGCAAATGAATGTGACAGTCCCAGTTGGACAACCAGTACAGAACAGTGCCTTCCCTCTTATACAACAACAGCAACAACAACAGTTGTTACAGCAACTTCAACAACAGGCACAACAAGTCAGCCAAGCTTCAACTTCGGCAGACTCTGTCATTATGTTACAACCTAGTACCACACATACAGTCTCAGCTGCTACAACTAACACAGGTAAGTCAAGACATTCTAAAATCATAGTTTCAGCTGCTAAAATTTCACAGGTAAGTCAAGGCATTCTAAAATCATACAGTCTCAGCTGCTACAACTAACACAGGTAAGTCAAGACCTTCTAAAATCATACAGTTTCAGCTGCTAAAATTTCACAGGTAAGTCAAGACATTCTAAAATTATACAGTTTCAGCTGTTAAACTACAATTAACTCCATCGAATCTTAGCACCATCAAGTAAGCAATTTATTAATAGAGACGTGATGTTAACAAGGAAAAGTGTAACGTTATTTCCTATTAGCTAGAGACCTGAAAGTTGGGAAGCAGCACATGAATATCCTAAATTTTTGTTTATTTTATTTCTCTTAATTTGTAATATTGTATCTAATGAAAAAATCATATGCC
>JAULBM010038393.1:0-10863 GCA_032357055.1 Geukensia granosissima
ATTTAAAGCGTTAGAGTTGTATCTTCCGATACTGAACAATCCCTCAATTACATTTCCTACGCTATCTTTTACGGTTATTGAGTTTAAATGATAACAAGGTTTTTCATCAAAAGGGGGGAGAACTCCGCACTAGATATCTATTTTGGAAGGAGCCCACTACTGACAAAACTTTATGTTTGCCCGATACCTGCACTGAAAATTCATAGATATATGACCATTTCTAAAAGCGAGTGAATGTTTTCAAATTTGGCGGAAAAACAATTTCCCTATACCCCCAGAAGAAATACAATAAAGGCTTTCCGTTGAAAGGAAAGCCCTTAAATACATATTCAGCAAATTAGACAAACGGAACAAGACGGATAAAAAACATCTGTTTATCAAATTTCCTTTCTATTTAATTTAAACGAACACAATGGAGTTTTTTTTTCGTAAATAAAATTTTCCATGAACACAAAGTACTTGCTTTTACTGATAATCGAATAAGGCTTCACTATTCCACTCGTGAAAATTATTGGCGATTCGCAATATAAATTTCTCGTTCTGTTATCTTGTCTCTCTTTATATCTTTTTATAAATTTATATTGATAACACGTGGTTTGCGACCAAATATTTGTCAACATAAACTTCAATTTGGCATGCGATACGTCATCAATCAATTATTTTTCGTTGTGTAAAAAACGGTTTTCGGTTAGAGTGATACGTAATAACACAAGGCATTTTTGTCAATTTTAAGTTGTAAAATTTAGATTGTGCATAGTTACTGGAAAAGTAATGTGTAGGCGAAAGTTAAGTATAGCGGAAAGTTGGAAAGCAGTTGGCATGTCACAGACGGGTTTATGCAACAGAAGGGTGGCACAGCGTGTTGGTGTGCACCATTCTGTGATTGTCCGTCTTATGGATCGTTTTCAAGCGACGGGAACGGTGGAGGATCCTCCGTGATCGGGTAGGCCCCGCAAAACTATCCCAAGAGAGGATAGGCTCATAGCCTGTCGTGCTTAAAGGGATAATTTTACCACGGCTGGTCGTATACGTGCCGGTGTGCATTTCGGGGGCATGTGTCTGTTCGGACTCTACTCAGGCGACTCAATGCTCAGCATTTGCGTGCTAGGTGACCTAAAAAACGACCGGAGCTGACAGCATGCCATCGGATAGCTCGCTTGGATTGGTCACGTGACCATCTCAAGTGGAATATATGAAACCGGAGACGTGTTCATTGAGCCGATGAGAGGCGGTTCCTCTTGCGTCCTGAGTACGGTCGTTTTCGGGTCTGGTGGCACAGAAACACCGAATATCGCGATGAAAACGCCATGGGCATAACAGGCTTTGTTTGGGGTGTCACTGTATGGGGGTGCTTTTCTTTCAATTGTAAGTTACCCTTGCACGTTCTTCAAGAAGGTAATCTCAATGGCGTTGTTTACCGTGATAACGTGCTTAACGCGCATGTGGTGCCACATTTCGACAACAACCGACTGGCCGACAGACCCATCTTCATGGATGATAATGCCAGACCACACGGGGCTCGGTTAATACGTGCATTTTTACAGCAGGAGGCGATGGATAACTTCGAGTGGCCTGCCATGTCCCGGACATGAACCCAATTGAACACATTTGGGATTTTATTCGTCGGAAATTGAACCAGCGCCTTCCACTTTGTCGCAATATTGTCGAATTGACCAACGCAAAAGTTGAGGAATGGTGGAGATTTCCTTAAGATTGGCTTCGTCGTTTGGTTCTTGGAATGAGGAGGCGGGTACGGGAACTTTAGAGAAAACGTGGTGGTTATACGCGTTATTAATTAAATTTGTGTGATAAAGCTACCCCATATGTTCATTTAAAAGTTATAAAATTTTTAAGACCAAAACGGTTTCCAATATTGTGAAAAACTGATTTCTCGATTAAACTTTTTCCGGCATTCTGAAGTTGCCAAATTGTTCCCCTTTTTGTTTTAAGAATTAACCAACGACTTGCTATTTCACCCAAATATCAACCTAAAGTTTAGCCTGTATACTAATACATAGAAGTGTCTTGGTATATATTTAATTCTATTTCCATGTTTCACAAAGGTGTTAAATGAACATTATTATTAGAAAAAATATAGGGTGACGCTTAAATTTTGTCGGACTGTATATATTGGATTCATAATGTTTATAGTTGTTTATCGAGTGAAAGTATGTAATTATTGTTACATTTCCCGCTGGTTTTACGTAAAAAGATGATTAAATGTGATGCATTGCACTGTTCTACTGCTAAGGTAATCAAGATGTCTTGTTTGCTAATGTAGTGCAAATCAAATATCATGACAGTCATATAACTCCACTAGTATCTTTGGGATTATTATAAAGCAAGAAACAAATTACTTCTAATGTATATTTAAAGTTTAATTTAATGAAATGAAAATGTCTAATCATATTAATGAAATTGCTAAAGGTATTTGCGTTATGTATTATAAACTATTCTGAATTGTACAAATCAGATTTACAACTATGAAGACCGCAATTAGGACGTGTCTGTTTTTTTATTTGTTTTGCGTCAGGTCTAATTTTCAAACCTACCTGCCCGTCCGCATGAAAAACACACCTATTGTACATATTGTACCTGAAGAGCTTGTTTTACCTGCATATATCTGAGGCCATTATATCTAAATCGAAAGTGCTATGTTTTGGGGGATGTTGAGATAATTCTACTCAATACTATAATTACATACATATCATTTTCTGTGTTTGTTTTGACATCAAAAGGCGTATAACCTACACTTGCGCGGACGCAAAACAAAGAAAAACACAACTTTGGCCTTAGCTTGCAATTTGATGTTTTATACCATGACATTTCAGACGGTCGCTTGGGCCTCCTTGTATATTTCAGGACTTACTGCTTACTAGTTATGATTTCGTGCAAATGGTAGTAGTGTGCGTATATGGCAGTCAAGTGGAAAACTGTGTAGACAGCTAAAGCATTAGCAAACTGAATTCGAAGATATCAAAAGGGCGGACAGAAATCGATAAGTCGGAAGACGACGAGATCATGGCCAACCCAATGAAACGAAAATCAACACACAATACTACTTTGAAAACTAAAGCTGAAGTAAAACAAACATTACAAAAACTAGGGTGAGTTCAGGGGCTCCGGAAGGGTAAGCAACTCCTTCTCAACTAGTAGCACGTGTCGTCTTTCAATGATTCCACAGCATTATGCAATATTTGTCCTGAGATAATTGCCTCCTTTAAGAAAAAAAAAATAGTTTATAAGAAAAAATTTTCATCCATAATCTTCGAATACGCCAAACACTTTGAAGTATTGAAAGTTTTGTATTTGTCAGGCATTTTGTAAAAATTAAAAAATATATTAGAGTGACCATGATCAAAAGATGACCTCTTAACTGCTGTTTCGGAAAAAAAAACTAACGGGGACCAATATCAACACACATTATTTTCTTGTATGCATGTTTTAATATGAAACTGAAAAGATTTTTGGGTAAATATCAAAGAGACACCTTTCTGATCACAAACAAAACAGATCTTTAGACCCCAAAAGGCCTTTAACAAGGTTGAAATCTACTCATTTTGCAAAATTGTTATCTTCGTTGAATAATAGTGTTCATTCCTCAATATTACTAACGATATACTTGGAACAAGACATTTCACAGAAAATACCAGGCTTGATACCTGTTGTTTGTTAAAATAGTTATTTTGGATACGAAATACGTCATATTGTAGCACGTGTATTATATTGAAAATAAAGCTTGAAAACATAAAAAAATACTTGCAATTAGTGAAAAATTATTAACACTGACGTATTTGGGAAGATTTGAATATGGTTTTAAGTTTGAAATCATTTATATTTAAAGATTTTTGTGGTTTAATTAGTAGCTTTCATTTCATGCGGTATTTATGTAAGCGTTTTTAAGTTATTCAATATGACAAAATATAAAGGGATTCAATTTTACTAATTAATTCTACTGACAACCAATTAAAGAACTTGTTGTCATTATCTCAATCACGTGGTTCCACCGAATTTCCTATTTCAATCTTCGGCTACTGCTGATGTTGCTATAGGTTAATTTCTATCAAATAGTAAACTATAGGAGATGTGGCATGATTGTCTACGAGACAGTCATTCATCAAATGACAGTCGAATTGCAACTCCTACAGGTTCCATTACGGGCTTCACTAATGAACTAGAGTGCATATAAATTAAGGAAGCCGTAAAAGGCTCCGAAATACAAAATATAAAACTATTCGTAAAACACGACAACCGACCTGATCTATTGAACAGATACAGTGAAAAAATTACAATAAATGACTAATTTCCCAAAGACAACGACTGGACTACAGGTTTCTGTCTTGAGACACGCACATATTGTCTTCCGACTAAACGATTTTCGTCTGCCCTGTAGTATTTTTGAATTATTTTTTATTAAACAAAAGGCACTATGAATTATATATCATTTGTAAAATATGTATCTATGCCAGTCAATGATATCTGTTATATAGACTAAAATTGCATTTTTATTTCAATTGCAAAATTCAAAACAGCATGTTCAAGTTGTCTTACTGTGTTATATAAACGGAAGATTTATATCAAAATAAAAGTAATCAAATATTTCATATATATCATTATGATTACTTTCAAAGCTAGATAGACAAATAAGAAACATGGTATTGATGACACTGTTGTAGAAGAAAAATTGATAAGCATGTGCAGATTAATGGCATTTAGTTTTATATAAGAGAAAAAAAGAGATTGAGTACATGGAGACTGTATATTAATCCTTTCGTTAATAATTATAGTTTCGAACTTTTATACGTCACCTGAACCTCGGAATTCATAAGGTAATGGACAAGGTTACATTTGATTAGATATCGATATAACAAATAACGATAATGTTATCGTAAGAATTTGCAATATGTCTTATGGAATTATGACGAGTTCATTGAATAAGATTAAATGCTAAACCTAATAAATGCAGTACTAGTGAAATTAAGTCATTTTCAATTGTTGTCTTTCTTTTAATCAACAATATACATGTATATGATAAAAGAAAAAAATGCAGGGCACTTTTCTTTAATAATGTTTTTCGTGCCCCGAGAAAATCTAGAGCACTGATGGAAACATCTAACGACGATCGAGAAAACTGGGTTGTGTTTCTGGCATTTATTTCAAATATCCGCCATACTATTTAAGACATCCGTGATAGGGAATTTGTTTTCACTTCTTAATACATATTAAAGATAATTTTAGATAATTATAGATCATTGTTGATCTTATATACGAGGTCTATAATATCCATCGAGACGTTGATATGGTTATGAGAGATCGAGTAAAGATTACAAACGAAAGTCTGTTTATCGCTGGGTGAATAGAATTAACAATATTCTTTCCTATGAACGTCCTTACAAGATAATAGATTTTTCACGCAAAAGAGAAAACTGAAACTGAAAATAGCGGTTATAAACTATTTTTTATTTCGGCGCTAACGAGTTATACTGCATTATTCCAATGTAAAAAAATGACTTGAGTCCAACAAAATTTGTAGATTTTTACGAGTTTTCATTAAACAATCAAGTTTGGTCTGAAATACAAATTTGACAGGTACAATACCGTCGTCAAGAAACCGAGTTTATGATCTAAGATTCATTTTGAGTAAGGCTTGGCTACACAATTACTTTCCCTTTATTTTTAACTAAACATATTTGCAATTTAAAAAAATAGCATCTGCACTATTTTAGCCAATTTTGGCCCGCCAAAAGAATGATATTAGCAGAAAAATTCACCAGTGCTAACTTAATTTACAAGCCAATACACATCCCTACCATTTGGGACAAAGCCCGAGGACTTCCGAAATTTAAAATTTTCACCTTTTTGCACCTGGCCAAACCACAACTTCCTAATGTAATTCCACTTAAATTTTATTTTTAAAAATTTATTTCAACCATCTTCTTTCTCCTTAGTATGAAAAAAATTCAAAAAGACAAGAAAAAGGTGGGCAGAAAAAAAAGAAAAAGAAATATACTAAAAATAAGAGGAGCTATATTCGTGGACAACGAAAATCAAGGGACCTAATTGTGTTCCCGGGCCAGTTATGGTATTCCGACCATAATAAACCACGTGACCACGAAAAACACACGAAATTTCTAAAACTTATTGAGATCGGTAACGATCGATAAAATTCGGAAATAATATTAATTAAAAGTAATAATTTTGATACAAAACACATGTATTTGCAAGCAGTCTATCACGAAATAATACAGTTTTTATAATAAAGTTAAAAAAAGAGAATTCATTTCACTGAAATTAAAATTTAATCGCCATTTTTCTATTCTGGATACCAAAAAATCTTATTCTTGGCCCCTTTGGACGATTATAAAGCAAAGGCTGAATGACGACGAGTATTATCCAAAGATATCCAGTGAGTGATAGAATTAATTTTAATATTGATAACTTTTAACATGTTATCACTAAAACTTAATTATAGAATTATAGATGTCAGCGTAACAAAGCTTAACACTTCTTATTTAATACTATAAGACAAGAATGTGACAGCTATTGCCTTGAATGTAGCCATGACACTTTGGATAATCAAATTACATCTGGGGCTTTGTTATAATTTTTTCTATTTACTGCTTACAAGCTTCGGCATCAATCCAGAAGCAGTATGCAGACGCATATTAGAATCATACTGCCTTCAATGTTGAAGGTCTGGTAGACAAGCACACGGAGAAACAAAAAAATCACCCAATACGAGTCAATGTTTTCATTTTGAACGAGTGGAAATTTACAGATTAAAAGCAATATACTGTTATTATACCGATCCCTTGAAGTGTTCTGGATCAATTGATGCAAGAGAAAAAGAAATCTTTCTTAAAAAACCAAAATTCCTGTATAGTATGCAGCAGGGTTCTTTGTCGGTTTTATATATATGGTGGTTAACCGGAAATATGTACAAAACGCTTAAATCATTGAAAAATTACATCAAACGACTCACTCATTTATATTTAATATTTATATTTTTTGTGATGCGTTAAAATGATCAAGATAAGAACTTACTTAAAGAGGTAAAATTATTGTCTCACCACTTAATTATAATTAAACATTAAACATATTTTTGTAACACGTTTGATTTAATTGTCCATCATTTCTTAAGCTAACTATTGCATATTTGTTGAGGTTTTTATTTACAGTTGAAAGCTGAATAAATCTAATACCTGAAACTGGTTTTGTTATTTTGTTATCTTATGGCGTTTTTATCTACAATACGCTGTATACTTTTAGTCAGATTTCCAATAATTTTCAGCAATGTTTAATGTAAATACTATATAATCGCTCTAAAATTATTCGAAGGCATGATTCACCTACTAACAAGGACTTGCGACGGTTCTATGAAATGTTATTGCAATTCAAAATGTTTTCGAGCGCTCTTAAAGAGTACGAAGAAGAGCTCCATATTCTGACATACGCAAAAATAGGGTGACGTTTCCCACCATTTAAAATCAACTAAGTATGTTCGTTAAAAAGTGACTATTTTTGTTACCTCTCAAACATTTCTAAAATCTAATGAAGTGATGCAATGAAAAATTATCCATTTTCTTATTCACTGTTATATAAAGAAGTCAGACGGAGTATATGTTCGCTTATACTGCGACAGAACCTTAATGATAGATCGAACTACGCGATGAGAGTCATCGTATCGGATGTTAAGAAGTTACTGGCTTATTGATTGCCTATTAGTGGAAAATATCTTTATATTACAGAAGTTGTTAATGTTAAAAACAGATGGACAATAACTTTGGAGCATTGTTCTGGCTGGAACAATCATATTAGACATCGTTGATGACTTGTTTATTTCATTATGATCTTTTCTTCGAAACAAATAACTTATTCTCAGAACGGATGTTTATATTTATGTTAGAAAATTAATTTATGAGTATGTGACTGAAGCTGTGTATTTATTTGTTTAATATTTATTTTGGAATATACAAAAAAAACCAAAAAACATTCTGTTTTCATATTCAGAGTAATGTGATGTTATGAAAAATAAGTTTTCGGCCGAAAATGAACAGCAGCTTTTCAAATGGGACGTATGTTTCAGAACAAAAGATTTCACACTTTTTACAAACAATATTCATATTTTTATATTCTGTTATAGTAATTATTGCGATCGGAGGAAACAGTATAGTTTGCTATTTGGTTTATGCTTACAAACGCATGAGAACAATTCCGAATTATTTTCTGGTAAATTTGGCAATAAGTGATATAATTATGGCAATTTTTTGTATTCCATTCACATTTGTGGCCAATGTGTTATTGAATTACTGGCCATTTGGTGAAACAATGTGTCCTTTAGTAAGTTATTTACAGGTGGTTGCAGTGTTCTTAAGTGCTTTTACCTTAGTGGCTATGAGTTTCGACCGTTACATAGTTATAGTTCATCCATTTAGACCTCGAATTACAACTGGTAAAACACTTTGCGTTATAATAATAATTTGGATATTAGCTTTTTCCATTCCTGTTCCAACGTTATTAAAAACTAAAGTTCAATATTATTCTAACACAAGTGGTCAGTGTTTAGAACGTTGGGATAACAACAGATTAATGTATGCTTACAGCACGGGTATCATGGTTCTACACTTTTTCGGACCAGTCGTTGTGCTGATTTTCTGCTATAGTCGCATTGGATATAATATATGGAAGAAAACTCTTCACGGAAACGATGAAAATAAACGGAGATTACAACTTGCGTCAGCAAAACAAAAGGTGAGTCTTATTTAAAGAACAAATTTTAGCCTAAATCTATGTTTGTTTTTGTTGCATTTGCCTCAAGATCATGTGAATTTCCTATAACTTTTAAGCCATTGTGAGGATTTTGCTAAAATTCTAGTTAATTTTTTGTTTTTTGTATTTTCTACTATATCAATAGAAGCTATTTGCTACGTTTCCTTGATTTTTATACAATAATGTAATTTAAGAACTCGATTCATTTTTCATTTTGATTGAAACGTCGGAGATTTATCGTCTGTCTGAATCTAAGGTTACGTTTATTTCATAAGTGAATTGTTCGTACAAAATTTGTGGTATTTGTTCATACCATGTTTAACTGGTTGTCGTAGTTTGACATTTGATTAGTTAGATAGATCAAAATTTCGAGACTGCAGTAATAACTTAGCCATTGATTTATTTATTTTGTCAATTTTCAGTTGCAAAGTCGCAACGGTACTGTAAAGTTCCTCATGCATAATTCATATAGCAATTAATCTTACTGAAACCACACAAATGTTGTAAAAGATAATTTTAATTTTTTACAAATTTAATCGGCCTTCGTGTTATTCATCTATTTTATATATTAACATCATCAACTTTGGTAATTGTATAGGAAATGAAGCCTGAAGTATTACCGGATGCTGTCAAAAATGTGTTAAAACTGTGGAATGTTACGGCGTGATATCTGCTTTTTAAATTTCACGCATTATGACAGTGCGTGATATTAAAATTAGTAAATGTAGTGAGGAACTCCTGATAATACTTTTATTTTAGCAGATAAGTTGTCAAGATAGATTTGTGAGATATGATGAGATTCGTAGTTTATATAATTTAGACACTTATTTCTTTATCGTCTTTGCGTTTACATAAACGTCTTTGAATTTTATTCCTTAAGCACATATTTGAATTTTTATAAGCATATTTGATAAACAATTATATATCCATTTTAAACTTAAATATTTTCTAATGCCTATGTAGCATTACTTTAAAACAGATGATTGTATGAATTTTACAATTATCAACTGCTTACATGTTCATTGTCTGATTTTGCTACTTGATAGTAAAAATATTTAAAATAAGTCAGAATATTAATTATAAGCCTCTATTGGAGCGGGAAGTGCCTACGCTTCCGAAGCACCTTAACTCACACCAGTTTTCATATGGTTCGTGTTACTACAGCTTAAGTTGTCAGTGTAGTGTTGTGTGATCTATGTCTTTTTTGCCAAAGACTTATCTGTCTTCCTACGTAACGGTTTCTGTCTGCCCAATTGGTTTTTTCGAGATTCTTTTTCAAAAGACAAATTTAACTTTGTGTAAAGCGCTTTACTGAATTTGTCTTCGTCAGTTACGCTAGGTGCAGAAAAAAAGGAGAACAGTCAAACTTAATGAATATAGACTACTTGAAATATACAGTTCGTGACGTAACGAACACCGATTTGTCGATGACCTTATTCTTCAGAGACGAGGCCGCAAGATTACTTTCATCTTTTAATAATACATATTTGTTTATTTGATTTAATTTATTCTAATATAATCTCTGGTTTTAAACGTATGTCTTGGCTTTGTAACATGTATAGTGTTTAGTAAGATTTATAATCATCGACAAAGATACATATTCTCTACGGTCATGACGATAAAAAATCTCGTCATGCATAATTCATAGACCGTAAGTAATATAAATAAAAACATGTTTGATCAACTTAATCTGCTAATTTTACAAATAACAGTCTGTTTTGAATTAAATGATCATTTTGTAAGTTACGTTTCAATAAACTGTTTGCATGGATACAGATGAACCGTGATGTTTTGGCAGGAAGATGTCAAAAATGGTAGCATCTGTAAAAGTCTGTCTGCGCAAATGTTTTTAGCTATATAGAAAATCTAGATTAAAAAGCTGATCTCGAAATTTAGCAGATCGGTTTTGTAAACATTAATTGACCGATATCAGAGATATTGAGTATTCTGTTTAAAAAAGAGGAGTACATGGCACTTTTGATAGGAGCCCAGGTTTTACAGATCACATTTTAATGTAGGTTTAAGGGAGTAGACCTATGTAAAGGGACATAACTTTTGACAATCTTTGGTATGTTTATGTCAACCATTTTTATA
>JAULBM010038404.1:0-10863 GCA_032357055.1 Geukensia granosissima
ATGCCAAAACGAATTTTATTGCACATTTAATCACTGTTCTGTTAATATACGGAAATAGGAACGTCATATTAGAATTTTTATTTTATGCTTAAAAACATTTTGAAGTCATATAGAATGTTTGGCGCGTGCAAGTCATAATATATTGACCTTCTCAGGACCCTATACTAGATATAGAATCTCTGTTCAAATTTATACGTAAATTTGTGACTTTTGACCATCGACTGAAAAGAAAGCATGGATCGTGTTATTTCTCACTGTCGCTTTAATACCTCTAGAGATTTTCTGTCAAAATTTTACAGCAGTTAAAATCACTGTCCAAGAAAGGTTAAAATGAACCGGATATTTCTACTAATCACGTTGACGTCACTTCTCAGATATAGATTACTTACTATGAAGGTCATCTGTCACACATATGGATTTCCGCATGGTTAAATAAATCACCAACGAAGTTGGGGAAATTTTTTTTACGTTCACACTCAAGTTTCGTTAAACGGAGACTCTAGGTAAATTACCTGTTATATCTGCATTTGTTGGTACATGTATCATAAATCAAATGATATAAATAAAGTCTTTGTTTTTATATGAAAAACGAAATGTCAAGGAAATCGACCCACATCTCAGCAATCGGTGCTTAAAGTGGAAAAATCTGGTGGTCGCCATGGTTGGAATCCCACAATTAATGATGAGCAATTAATCATTCCGATCAAATGACAATATATATTAAAGGCCACTCCAAATTATTAATATTTCTTCGGATTCGCTCGCTCCTAAAATCATAGATCCAAAAAAACTTGACTTTCTTCAAGTTTTAACACATTTTTGAAAATGTTCATCAATTTCCCTACATATTTTAATAAAAATATCCTCGCTCGCTTTTAAAAAATATACAAAAAGGAAGAAATAATTACAAACTGCTCTTTCCGCATCAATTTTGAAGCTTTCGCTTCATATTTGACCATTTTCAGAAAAAAATTAAAATCAAAATTTTCGCTCGCTAGCACCTAATTTTGTCAAACTAGAAGAACTAGGAGTTAATTTAGAGTGGCCTAAATGACGGTACGATTTATTTAACGATTGTTGTATACATTCCCAGAAAACGTGAATGTACATTTGTAGTCCTTACAACATTTAACAGAAAACACAGAAAAAGCATACAAGTTGGTCATGAATACAATGAATTAAAGCAACAAATAACAGCAAACGTAATGAAACATTCACTGTACAGAAACACTTAACACAGTGCATTATTCACTGTAGTCATAGCAACAATGAATAGAAAACACTCTTCAATATTACGATGAAGTCATTAAACACTTAAAAGAAACCAAGGTGCAACATACAACGAAGTAATGGCAACACTGAACAGAAAAACACCGTGATACTTAAAAGAAACCAATGTGCAACATTACAATGAAGTAATGGCAACACTGAACAGAAAACACCGTGACACTTAACAGAAAACACAGTGCAACATACAATGTGGGGCATAAGAACAACTAACAGAAAACACGGTGTAATATTCACTGCAGTCATGGCAACAGCTTACGGAAAACACAAGTTTACAATGTAGTAAGGTCAATAATGAAAAGAAAATACTGTGAAATATACATTGTATAGCCATTACAACTCTTAACAGAAACCATACTGCAACATATAATGAAGTAATGGCAACACTGAAAAAAAAAACAAAAACAAAAACAAAAACAATGTGCAACATATACCGTTGTCATGGCAGCACTAAACTGAAAACACAGTGCAAAATACACTGTGATATATACACTGTAAAGTCATAACAACACTTAACAAAAAACACAGTGCAACATTCACTGTAGTCATTGCAACATTTAACTGAAATCAAATGCGTGCCAAACGTTGTTACTGTAGCTTGCAAGAGCGATTGTTTCTATACTTTATGTCAAAATTTTGTTGTGGAATGCAATTTTTGAGTTTAATTCTAATATTATGTTCTTTTCCAGAGTTTTGTACTTATTTTTAATGAAAAGAAAAAAAAACATGCATTTTCGCGATATATGGCCTTAGCAAGTTAAAAGCTACTAACTGCACCTGACTTTCTCTACATAGATTTAACATTGAAGAGGATTGTCATATTTGTTTTGCACAAAAGAGCTAATATATGACCTAGATACAACATGCCATGCAATCCTGTGATGATGACGACCGAAAATATTTCGAAGTGATGACTTCAATCTTACCATCAGAAAATCACGGGTTTCTTGACTGCAGTAAGCCTCAATACCGATCCCAATAGGAAGCGCAACCTATATGGGTGTTTGATTGTAAAGCAAAGAAAACCGAGAGGTCACATAAAAGGGAACAGGTCGACAGACATGCACTACAATCGAGAACACGAACAAGATGGAAAATTACATACAGTAAACAGGTAAAAATTACATACAGTATACAGGTAAAAATGACATACAGTATACAGGTAAAAGTAAAAACCAACATAAAAGTATGAACAATGCGGACCCCACAAAAAACCGAGGATGGTCCAGAAGGGAAATTTGTAGCGGCCCCATTAAAACCTAGGATGAGCTCAGGTGCTCTGAAAGGGTAAGCAATTCCTGCTCCATTAATGGCACCCGTCGTGTTACTCATTATAGAAAAAAAACAGTAATATCTCATTTGTCATGAAAGGTTTATGTATAGTCTTGATTGTTTAATGTCTCTTGCAAGCATAAAGAGGGGAGAATGTTTAGATTACACGAATGTCAAAAAGAGTTGATGTTAATTGTGGAGGATTTCGACTGCAAATCTTCCAAACAACAAATCAGACATCCATGAATACACTCGCAGAATAAACTTGGAAAAGAGACTTTTTGGAGAATGAACTGACTCCGCAATGTAACTTTACACTTATGGATGCATGCGTAGTATGAATTTGCAGTCTAAATTCTTCACCATAAACATCAACTTTTTTGGCTTTCCCGTGATCTATATACATCTAGTCGTCTTAATATTCGCATTTTTGGCATGGAATCGTATTAATAATTGTTTTTAAAGATAGAAAATGGCTTATAACAAAATTGCAAAAACTATCCCATTTGGATATACTCTAAACCACAGACTAATTTACCTATAAATAGCAGGTAAATCCGATTCATTATTGATGTTTTCATTTGGTTTCGATGTAACCTGGGCCACATCGCCTTAAATTTCAAACAATAGTATTTATAGATATTCAATAACGACTGTTCATTTCTAAATTTGAAATTCAATATCGACTGATTGTTCCTTCGACCTGGTACGTACTACAGATGTTGTTCATTGCTTATTGAAGTTGTCTTGGGAGTTATGAAAATAAAAATATACTTCCACTATGACGTCAGTAATATACAGGTCACATAATATTATAAATATATACCTAACACCTGACTTTTACAGGTAAATACAATTTCCGGAAGTAATCTAGTCATTACTCGATTTTTCTGTGTATTCAGGTCAATATTGTTGATTGCCTTCGCCTTAAATTAGGTTACTAACTTTCCAGAACTTTTTAAAATAGAAAATATAACTATAAATAAACAAAACAAATAAAATATCAAGGTTCCACATAAGATACTAAAATTAAATTTCGACCTAGTAAATTTCAGGAAGTGTAGAAGAAAATGAAATTTTAATATTCAGAATATCAAGCAAGATCGAAAATGAAAGCTTCTATCTGATTTCAATAAATTTTTCATTCGAAGCCCTTTTCACATAATTGCTTACTCAATGTAATTATAAGTTGAAACTTGTTAATGTCCTGTATATATATACACGATGGCTAAGCATCAACCAATGTATCCATCAGTCGTAAGCCTTCATCCCGCAGTTACGCCCAATTACGCTTTGGCTACAAGATATTGGTTTTAGTGTCATTCTCATTTGATCTGAAACATGCATGTTTGCTATTTCAATGCAACTTTATAACAAATTTCATTTAGATATCAAATAAAGTTTCTAAGAAAAAAAAACTAGGACCTAACTTCCAAAGAAAAGCAAATTTTCTAAGTCTTAAAATGTTTCCCTTGGGTCTCCTCGACCTCATGGTCACCAAAATTTGCATATGTTACATGCGTGTTACACTAATGCAACTTCATTACAAGTTTCATTGAGGTATCTAGCATTGTTGCTGAGAAAACAAAAACTAGGACGTAACTTTCAGTAAGAAAGCAGATTTTATAAGTCGGAAAATGATTATGCTTAAGATCACCTATATTTAGGCTCATATGATGTATAACGCCCAAATACACCATTCTGCCAAGTTTCATGAAGCTACCCTATATAGATACTGAAAAAAATAGAAACATTGGCGAAGCGGACGTGTTTGTAGTGACATAAGGATGAATATACATATTGGCCAAATCAGTAAGATCGATTAAACCAACAATCAATCAATCGATTCATTTGGTTAATAAAGGGTATTTAAAGAAATTTCCGTTTGCGATTTTCAAGTTGCCAATATTAAAATATATAGGAGCAGAAGATAATGAGCACTGCTTCACAACAGTGGCTTATTGTTACATTGATTCCAGATAGTTTATAATTTTGTAGCGGAAGTAGTACCTATTTATGTGCTTATGCTTGAGAATTCTATTATCAGGCAACTACGCTACTTATACTGTATCTGTCTCATTTTGCATTATAATAATTCTTTAGGATTATTTTTGAATTATGATTGAAAGAGGTAGCAGTATTTACATAACACACCACAATTATACAAAATAAAATTAATCTTTGTAATTTTGTAAGATATTTCCGGTTTAATACCATGGGAAGTCGAGATATGTTGAGGAAATAATTAATTTTAATTTGTACAAAGGTTTTAATATGAATGTTAGGGAGCAAGAAATGTGTAATAGTAAAATCATGTTTAAAGGAATCCTGTATAGTCGAAGAAAATCCAAGACAACATCGAAACCAGGACGACGTTCATTGGTATTTCCAACGGGCATCTTTATTTGTACGTTTAAATCAAACTGATACCGTTCTTGGTTTTTGACTTCAGACAGGAAACAAAACGTCTCTTAACTTATAAACGTCTTTATAAGTTAAGGTAATACCTCTCCCAATTGGCGGTCATATCTGCTTGTGACGCAAAAATTTCTTGACGTCAAAACTATTTTGACGTCACAATACAGTCAATAAATGTCGGAACATGTATGGCAGAGATGTATGTGACGAAGGAAGTACTATACTCTCTGTTTCGGAGATTGGTTGTTCGGTTTAATGAATGACGTGGGACCTATTTCATTCATGAAAAGAAACGCGTGAAGACACAGACCGCGACGTTCATGCTTGACAACGTGACGTTATCCTTCACAAAAAGCCATTTTTATTTGTGCCAGTAGACCTGTACAGGAATTATTGGTCAGTACAGGCCAAAGGAAATTGCTACAAATTACCGATAAATGCAGATATCAGTTGATGTATACTCAGTTTTATGCTTATGGACAAGTATACAACTTTATCATACTCTGGTTTTGTGTGGTAAGTGTCTTAATATCTTACGATCATTCTTGCTTCCTATACTACCATATTATTTCACATTGTGCTAATTTTCATAACTGGTCATTGTTATGAATGACGGTCTTTTTGACTATGCTGCGAGCGATACAGAAGTTGCTTACTTTCCACAGAACCTTACTCGGTCTACCCCTGTTTTGTAGAAGAGTTCGAGGGGTTCGAAATTCGGTTCTTTTTGTTTCCTTGATGCATTTTGTCCTAAGTCCATTAATGAACCAAATCCAACAGTCTTTGTGGACTGTTGGATTTGGTTCATTAATGGACTTAGGACAAAATGCAAGTTATTGACTTATTCTACCACCAGTTGTTAATAACCAAAAGAACTTACTTCCGGGTAACAAGACACGATCCAATTAGTGGAGAAGGAACTACTCAACTCCACAGAGCACCCGAGCTCATCCTTTTGTTCATAGGGTTGTTGTTGTTGCCCAAGCATTATTTTTTTGTTATGATGATTGTCTTCCATTTGTGTTCTTTTTGTCATGGCTGTCTGTCAAAGGTGAAGCGAGAGAAACTGAAGGGTCAGAAAAAGGGAACAAGGAAACAGTTTGATAGACAAGACCACTTGAAAATAGAATAAGTCGGAACAGAAAACGGAATGCACGCACGCACGCTTTACATGACGGTGCTAAAGGTCAACCAGAAAAAATAATTCTTAAATGACATTATACTTGTCATGCCGTTTTGATATTTTTTATGGGAGTCATGGGGCTTCGAGAAAATATAGGTGTCACCAAGATTGAACTTAAGGTAAAAACAGAATTTGCTCAAGTGTTATAATGGTCGCATATGCGATTTTATTTACTCTAGTTTGCCTTCAGCCTCTTTAAAATATCCTGTTTTAAATATCCAAAGTGAATCATATGCACTTGATATTAATGAATACGAAATGCATGTATAAACCAAACACGTAGTATTAATGTCATCATGCTAGGTAAATATGGGAACTTGACAATTGGAAAGTTAAACTCAAACCCCGTTTGCAGTAAAACTTAGAAAAAAGTTTACACAATGAGACAGTTGTATTCTCAGGGAAAAAATACAAAGCAAGATTAATGGTGTCTGTTGTTTTTTGAATATTTTTGATTGTTATGGCAATGGAATCTGCAAGGGGTGTAAAAGACAAGCAATCAATGTTGTATAATGAACAACGTAACGACTAATTTACTTTTTGTAAGCTATCTTGCCTTCATCTTTATTCAAACAATAAATTTAATTTGTTGCGCTGCAGTTGCATTGAGGTCTTAACACTAAAATACTTGTTTAAATGACACGGCTTCAGAAAGGCGTGTTCAAGAGTAGCTGTAAAGATAATTTTATATTTAATAATGATTGGTCATGTGACAGTATTCAACCAAATGACAATTTACGATCTAAATCCATACCATAACAAAAGCTGTAAAAGGCTCCCGAAATACAAACTATGAAACTATTCATAAAACGCCACAATCTACTGAAAAAAAAAATGGTGAACGAATAACGATTTTGATTTAAACATGGAAAACCACTGGACTAAAGGTTCTTGGCTTGGGAAGTATGTTAACCAATCCTGAATTGTTCCATGAAAAAATCCAGGTAATTAACCTTCCACTTTGATTCAAATGTCTTATTAGAGATGAACCTTTATGGGACAAACGAAGGTATCTCTACGAACGAACGTAAAGGAGAAGCAACTGACCACATACGAAGTTTTAAAACAGGAGAGATTGATATAAAAACAACTGTAAAAGTAGATAAATTGAAATGTCTAGAGTTTTCATTTTTTAAACCGGTTAAATAAAATAAAAACAAAGATTGTTTAAGCATTGCGTTTCGTCTTACTACATGTATACATACAAGTCCTACGAAACACACACAAGATTGAAGAACACATATTCACCAGCCATCAATAATAGCTAACAATGGTGTAGATATGGTGAGATAGTATGAAAATTAAGAGTTGAAAATATTAGTTGCATATATGGGAAAAAGGTGATAGGAAAGAATTCGGATACAAATTTTTTCGTGAAATTTTTATTAGATTATGGGACCGACCATTTAAATTATTGGAGAGAGGGCTATTTGTTTTTGTCAAAACGACGATTTTTATTTCCGCTTTGCAACAAATTATTTTGTCTAATATTGCGTTACGCTATACAGAGACTTTCCTATGTGTAAAAATATTTCTTAAAGTTTAGCAACAAAATATTTTTAAGTAAAAAACCATTCTCCAAGTAAAGAAGCAAGGGTAGTTTAATGACAACCATAACATGCTCTCACACATATTGACCTTATGAAAGGCTATATCTTATAAAAATCATAAGACAGGTAAGATACAAATAGCAACAAAAAATTACAGAGATCTATTAACACACTTTAAGTTTGAAATAATGAATATATTATTTTTAACTGAAAGACAAAATAAATCATCTTTTAAATATTTTGGCTATTGATCCAACGGGAGAAAAAAGGAAAGCAACTAAATTCTCCCGTTTCGTGAGATAGGTTCGTTTCGTTCTAAGCGGTTTATTTCTAATATCACACACAAGAGACGGTAGCTCATAAAATTCTATTCTATTGTTTTTTCATGACACATATGAGAAATCACACAATCTCCACCAGACGCTCAAGAATTCAAATTCTAATGTAGTTTTGATTGTATTGCAGCAGTATTTGAAAAGTTGATTTTGATTGCATGGATGACGTCAAGTTTTCATGACATCAAATTTATGTTTTGATGCCGCCGAAGGAACTGCAGATGTGCCGACGTGTATTCCATGGCATAAAATATTTAAATTAATTGTTATTTTACATATTTGCGAATGAATGGAGTTAAAAGTATTGTATTTAAAGATATACTGGCATCACTTTTGGTATTATGGTCGCAAATATCCGTTTACTGGCTCCGCTTACGCGTCGCAAGAAAACTCAGTTTCGAAATTTGCATGCATCAAATCTACGTTTGATGCCATCAGAGAAACTACACAAGCACAAACGTTTATTACATATTTTAAAATCTCTTAAATATTGCACTTCAGTTTATTAATTCCTTTATTAGAGTGGAGTTAATAATATTGTAATTTAATATTCGTCAGCATCAATGTTGATCGATTTGATGGTTGCAAATATCCGTTTGCTGGTTCAACAGGTCGCCAGTAAACTTAATTTAATATAATTAAACTTCTTTAATCTTTGTCAACAAATCTTCAAATAAAATACTGTTAAATCCCATGACAACAAGAGCAGCATATACATGGAATTCTACCCTTAATGATGTGCCCTAAATTGAAATTATAATAACTAATAAAAATATTACATCCTAGTAAATGGATCAAATAAATGAAAATAATAATACTAATAATAAAAAAACATATAATTGTTTCTTCAGCACATACGATTCCATAGCCTCGATTGGGAAAGGCACATGCGATTTTACTTGAGGTAGATACTTTAAATCTTCTCCCATAATGGCTATTATTGAGTTGAACACTTCCAAAAGTGCTTGTATACTTGATGTAAATTCATTTGAGGAAGTTCTTATTCATTAACAGCCTCCATTTTCCCAATCCTGATATTGATTTGACATAGAACTCCTACGTAGCATCTGTTATGTAGGTGTACAAAGGATGCTGGTGAAAACGACCATAACAAATTTCATTCAAGTTTGAAATGTAAGTTATTAAAAAAATAAAATAAAAGTCGTATACGCCCTACAACAACATGACCTTAATATATCTTATAATATGCGGAATATTATAATATAATATAATATCTTATAATACGCGGATATTTCTAACAATTTTGTTATGGCATATCCTGTATTAACTGATTTAAATTTAGTTATGTGATGCTAAGAAAAAAAACAAATGACATTAAAAACTCAAATAAAAAAATACCACAAATTCATGCGTGTGCGATTAATGAATATTCTTCTACCGTAAAATATACCAACTCTTGGCAAAATAAAATTTTGTAAGTCTCAGGGTTGGGATTAAAATGGTGTTTTTGATCCCAGCTCAGGATGAACCATTGTTAAAAGCTAGAAAATACACTATATATAAAGTTGTTAACATTTGGTAAGTTATTCATCATACGGAATATATAATTAAGACCGTATTTCGACACGGGTGCAAATGAAACTATAGGCGGTGGGCTTGGGAGGTCTAACGTGAACCCCACAGGACTGATCCTCATCAACTTTTCTTAAAATCGTATTTAACCCTTGTTCAAAATTTAAATGTTAAAAAAACATATTTTGTATTACGGGGCCTTTTACAGCTCCCGTTATGGTATGGACTCGTTGTTAAAGGTCGTAATGGGACCTGTAGAAGTTTAAATTCTACTGTCATTTCGTGGATGGCTGTCTAATGGACAATCATGCCACATATCCTATTGTTATATAATACTGGGATGTTTTAAGGTTTTACTGCGTATTTTGTACCAAACCGTGTTATATTTCCCTGTTTTGGTTTCACAGGTAATTAAAAGATTACGTTCATCAAATGAAATGTAAACAAACATTAAATCATAAAAATCAAGGTACTGTTGGAAAGATAAATGTATGAGTTTTTCAAAACATGTTTTCATTCATTTCATATGAAAGTATGATAAACCAGGCTTTTGGAAACTGTCTGTTGATATATGTAACAGACTGAGAGAGATTTCCTTTAACTAAAATTTAAATGTGGAAGATGTTGTAACTACGACCATAATGCATGTGCACAACACTACAGTAAAAAAATGATTAGTAACATTTAACTCTTTTGTATAAAGCAAGCGAATTATTCTTTTTTACACAACGGCGAATAGGGACGATCTGTTATTTAATCTACTAATACAAGTTTACTAGTACTCAATTCATAATACATATGGTGAATTTTGATATGCTATATGCGCATTTCAAGAGTAACCCCTCATCAGTAGCATTAGAACCAAAATATAGTAAAGCCGAGATCCAAATATTGTAAAATGAAAAACTCATATATAAACAAACTGAAATGGACAGCCTAATTCCATGGGAAGGACATCTACCATAGAAACATTCTTAAAGTATTACCAATAACACTGATACTTACGAAAGATTGAGTTCATTTTTTATTGCTTATTGTCAGAAATGTTTTACAGAAGTTGTATTAAATCAAATTCTAAAGCAGTGACAAAACGGAAAGACTTCGAAAAGTAATGCACTTAGTAGATGTTGTTGCCGTCTTATTTGGCTTCCCATATAGGTCTACCTTTTGGTCCGGCTTTGACTACTGAGTAACACGACGGGTGCCACTAGTTGCTTACCCTTCCGGAGCACCTGAACTCACCCTGGTTTTTGTAGGGTTCGTGTTACTCCAGCTTTAGTTTTCA
>JAULBM010038415.1:0-20664 GCA_032357055.1 Geukensia granosissima
CCGAATGGCCCATGGTCATTGCAATAAACTCGCCAATGTAGGATGCGTGAACCGTAATCGGTTCACGCAAAAAGTTGTAACGCTTATAGATAATAATTTGTCCGGAGGGTTTCCTCGGCGTAGATTCATGAAAAAGAATCCACACTTTTATGAATAGGCTGACGTCACAACAACTTTAAAAGAATTTGCTCTTTTACATTTTCATTTGCGTGCTGAATAAATAACGGAAATGCATCGAAAGCTATTGCACCAATTAGTTGCGCTTCCGATTGATTGGCTTCCAATTTGACATTAGTATTTTGATACCTTTTTATTCAGGTATCCAGGTAATCAGTAAGTAAAAAGTTTGAAAAACCACTTAAAGACGACATTCTACGATTAGCACCAAAGGAATCCATTATTGTCATTTTTTTATTGTTAGGCTCTAGTGAAGGAGTCCAGTGTAGAATACCCATGTGAGAGATCAAAATTGCATAGTCCAAAAAGACAAAACAAATTTAAAACAAACTAAAAGAAAAAAAAGAAGACAAAAGAAACAAAGGCTTTGAATCCACGAACTCCTTTACAAAACAGGAGTAGAATCAGATGGGAAAGCGTCCCATATTGTGCGCGCAATACCCGTCTTGGACTCCCCAATGTCAAAATCGGTGTCAAATCAGGATGTAAAATCAGAACAGGAGTGCCATTCCGGAAGGAATCGTACGAACTCCTATATAAAAAGAAAGCATTGAAACAAATTTAAATCGAAATGATCTTTACAGCCTGTTTTCTGCACACAGCATTTGATCTGAGTGACTTTTATTAGATGAGCGAAATTGACACAGCAACATATAAAAACTGGAGCTTGAAAACCTACACCCAGATATCTAAAAATCCAACGACAACGTTGTAGTAGGAATTATCAATAAAGATTATTATTACCAGATTTCATTAAACTATCATATTTCTAACCGTTGCTGAAAATTATAAGATTTAACTGTCTTAACGTATTTCTCGTCATGTTCGAATAGCAGTCCACCACTTGTTCTCTTCAAGATAGCTGCCATCTCTTCATTTGCTATGCATGGAATCACTTTAGTTTACATTCCAATGTTTTTCCTCTTTGTTTTTTGCTATGTTCTCCGTTTCTCCATCTCTTCCTCTCCACAGCTGGAGTGATCATTTGGATCTGCTGTTATGATTTGACCATTCCATTTCCATATGTTCATTGGTTCTTCTATAATGTCTCCTTATAGGCTTAGTTATAATCGACCTCTTGTGTTTCTTGTTTGCTACAACCTTTAAAATATAACAGAGGTAGGTAGTGTGGAAGACCGCCAGATTTTTGAAGAAAAAATTCGACCGAATTGTTGAGGATGTGCGATTTTGCTTTTTCTTAAATTTATTTATATTTTTACAATAATTTAAAATATGAAAACAACCAAAGAACAAAATATCCAAACAGAAAACTAACACTATATGAAACTGATTTAGAAGCAATTGTTTTATGACTAAATTGTTATCCCTTTTTCAAGTCTAGTGTAACATTTAAATATTTACAATATAAATTATCCGGCCCACGAGCGCATCCTTATCATATGGGTGCTTTCTATTGATGCACCCGGCACATATGTCTTCAGCGAATTTCCTTTAACCCTCCCAAATTTAAAAGGACTATGTGCGGTAAAGCCGGTATTTTGCCCCAAAAATAAAGCCCTTACCGCACAAACTCGTTTGACAACTGAAAATCAAACATTCGGGCCCTGCAAATTAAATAAGAGCCTTAACGGATCTTAAATACCATTAAAGGCCAACTTTGCCTGTGATCGATGACACATTATTTCACATCAATTGTAGAACTTGAAAGCTGCAGATTTCCGATTATATCGAATCATGTCATTCCTGGAAATCTGAATAATTCGCGTAAACTAGTAATAGACATTCATTTATTTCTCTTTAAAATAAAAGTAAAATAAAATAGAATAAAAAGGTTTATATCTCTTTAAAACGTTTTATTCTACGTGTATTCACGCATATTGATGGAAATTATCTGATTCAAAAGGCCTAGATGCAGTTAGATTTCCTATTACATGTATTGTATGTAGAATAAATCTGATGAAAGTCTTCATTTTAAAACCGCTCTA
The DNA here is from genome assembly GCA_032357055.1 of Geukensia granosissima. Lineage (NCBI taxonomy): Eukaryota > Metazoa > Mollusca > Bivalvia > Mytilida > Mytilidae > Geukensia > Geukensia granosissima. The sequence goes on from JAULBM010038415.1 coordinate 2,124, forward strand.
TAAAGTTACATTTGTCAAATGATTTACGATTTGCGTACATCTACACGTTTTTTTACAATTGTTAACACCAACAATCAATATGAAAGAAAAAGAAATCAACATATTCATTTGCTTTCAATAGATATGATATAATAAGAGCATTACCTTTTCCTTCTTAAAGTAGCCGATCTCCTCAGTATTGACGCCGACAGTTTTATTCGTAAAAAAGAAACTCGTGGGGTAAAAGCCAGGAAGACCATACAACACATCCGTTAGAAAATCAGGAAGATGTTGAAACCTCATCAAAGCCTTCAACGAAGAGGGAATCCCACTCCTGGTGACGAGCAATAGATCGTCCGAAACAAATAAATCCGTACACGTAAAACTGAGCAAATCTTGCCTTAGCATTTTAGAGATGAATATAAAAAGCGTGAATGACAAAGACCAGTCATCGCCTTACTTGGGTCAGGCACACGAGACATGTAGTTGGTTACTCTCTGTTTTAATGTAATGGTTTTATGCCTTGAAATGCATTGCATATCCACCTTTTTTGGCTTCATTGACATTAAACATCGAGCACACTTGGTAACAATAGAAAAGAAAAGGCTTGAGGTAAATATTCAGACGACCAGACCATCCACTACACAATGAAGGGCAAAAAGACTTCATTAACATTAAACATCGAGCACACTTGGTAACAATAGAAAAGAAATTCCAGGACAAAAAGATCTTGACAAGACCTTAATCATGGATGTTGTCTATGTTCAGGTTTGTTTGCGGTATGGTGTTTCTATAGTGTTACGTCTTCGTTAGTCTCGGTCTGCCCAGACTGTTTTTTCGTACATCAGTTATACACCAATTTAAGAAAAATTCAATGATTCTGGGGCACTGGGACGACATCTTTATTGTCTTTGCTCCCGAATTCGCCATTTTTTGTACTTTCTTGAATAATTCTATTGTTTTCTCTTGCTTTGTCAATCTCCAACTTTTTAGTCTGAAAATATCGCAGTAAAATAATATGGAATACACGTTTCTTATTTGGGAAATAAATTCGCTTGTCAGGTGTAAGCTTAGGCCGTGTCTGTTTTTTTATTTGTTTTGCTTCCGATCAAATTTTCAAAACCAACCCACCTCGTCCGCACAAAAACACACAAACACAATGAAAACGGCTCTTATTTTTGATACATTCCATTTATACAGCCTGTATCTGAGGCCTTTATATCTACATAAGTTTATACAACGACAGTGCTATGTTTTTGCGGCTTTTGAGCTAACAATGCATTTAAATTATTTACTGTGTTTGTTTTTGACATCATATAGCTTAAAACCTACCCACACGCGGACGCAGAACAAAGAAAAACACTATTTTGGCTTTACAAAATTGCAGGTCCTCATGAAATTTCTGTACTTGAAATAAATTTTTAAAAGGTTTTTAGTCGTAACTTTATTTCAAAACTTTTAACCGAACGGAATTTCATAATTGTTCCAGCGATTTACACGATGAATCAAAAGTCAGAAAAAGACGCCTACGATAAAGTTTTTTAGTTCCCTATAATTATATGTCGATTACATAAATATTTCAGCAAAAATCATTTTAACTAGTTCAAGTATACCGAATATCTACATCGTGTGCCATCCATTTGATTTTTAAAGCTAAATTGATTCAAATATAAAGTAACTACATGTACTTTCATGATATTTTTTGAATTTTGCAATTGATGCTTTCTATCATATAAAATCTATTCGTCTGAATTTTGTGTGGTATAAATATTTCATAAGTTGTTTGCATTTCACGTATTTTGTTAACCATTTTGAAGGTAAACTAAAAACGGTCAGTTTAATATATAAAGTAATTATAAAATGATAAACATAAAATATTTTGTTAACTCTATCTCTTTTAAAGCCACAGTTCTCAGCATTTTGGTGGCATCTGTCGTATCTGAAAAAAAAGATGTATGTCAAAGATCCATATGTATGTATTAGAACAAAAAACGAAAACCAAAATGATTTAAATACCGGTTGTCTGAAATTTTCACCAGTTTTAGCTCACCTGGCCTGAAAGGCCATGTGAGTTTTTGTCATGACTTGGCGTTCGTCGTCTGTCCGTTCGTCCGTACGTTGTCCGTTAGCATTTCATATTTTAATCTTCGCCGCTGAAACAACTGGGTCAAATTTGACCAAACTTTGGTGGAATGGTCCTTAGGTTGTCTTCTTCCAAAATTTTGTCCGATGACCCAGACTTCCGAGCAAGATGGCCAGCAGGCTAAGATTAGAAAAAAGGGGGAATGAAATTTAAACTACTGACCCAATTTCAACCAAACTTTGCTGAAATGATTCTTAGATGGTCCTTTTTCAAAATTGTGTCCGATGACTCCGATCTCTGAACAAGATGGCCGCCAGGCTAAAAAATAGAAAAAAGGGGGATGAATTTTAAAAATCTCTTCCTCTGAAACCGTTGAGCCAATTTTGACTAAACTTTGAAAGGATGGTCTTTGGTTGGTCTTCTTTCCAAATTGTGTCCGACGACCCCGACCTTAATACAAAATGGCTGCCAGGCTAAGAATAGAAAAAGGGGGATGAAAATTGAAAAATTTTATCCTCTGAAAGTATTGAGCCAATCTTAGCCAAACTTGCATGGCTGAAATGGTCCTTGCGTGGTCCTTTACTAAAATTATGTCCAATGACCACGACCTCCAAACAAAATGGCCGCCAGGGTAAAAAAAGAAAAATGGGGGATTAATTTCAAAAATCTTCTCCTATGAAACCGCTGTTGAGATTTTAACAAACTTTGCAGAAATGTTAAGCAAATGGTTCTTTACAAGATCTATGTTTTTCGTGCCGATTGGAAATTCAAAATGGCCACCATGGCAAAACTTAGTTTAACAATGAACCCTTTTGGAATTTCACGTTTTCATCGTCTTCTCTGAACACACTGTAGAGATTTTAACCAAACTTTGCAGAAATGTTAAGCAGGTAGTCCTTACCAGATCTGTGTTTATTGTACCGACCGGAAATTCAAAATGGCTGCCATGGCGAAACTTGGTTTAACATTGAACCTTATGAGAATTTCACATTTTCATATTCTTCTCTGATACAACTGTAGAGATTTTACCAAACTTTGCAGAAATGTTAATCATTTGATCCTGTACCAGAGATGTGATTTTTGGTGCCGATCGGGAATTCAAAATGGCCGCCATTACAAATCTTGGGTTAACATTGAACCCTATGGGAATTTCACATTTACATCTTTTTCTTTGAAACCATTAAACAGATTTCAACCAAAGTAAGCAGGAATGGCAAGCAGTTGGTCCTTTACCAAATTTGTGTTTTGCGTGTCATCATATTACGGTACATACGTAGTTCCTTAGAAAAAACACATGAAACTTAACATGTCATGAATGATCCCTATATATTTTTCACAATATGTTCTGGTTGGTTCATATTCATCAGTAAGTCCTTTGCAATTATATGAAATTGCAAACATGCAGACAGTGTAATAAAAAACAATCCAAGTTTACCAGGTGAGCGATTACAGGCTCCGTGGAGCCTCTGGTTTTAATGTCCAAATTTGAAAATCCCAACTTTTTATACATTTCACCAAATCTTTTTGATTTACAGTTTAAATTCTTTAACAAGTAAAGAGAAAATGAAACGAAAAAAGGCATTATTTTAAAATAGATAAAGCCATCAGAGATAACAAAATCATGATATGTTCGATGTTGAAAATACAAAAGAACTGACACCGATGACTACAAAACTTTCATTCGTTCAAAATTTCCACACTGGTTTAAATGGCTTATTTAATAACCTTATGTTTAAGGAACTCTAAGCTGTATTGCTATTTATGATATTTCTATCTATCATCTGTCGGAGATCTAGATCTCGGCCTTGAAACAAGGCAGTGCTGTTGTAAATATTATATTATTAAACTCGATGTAAAGAAACAAAATAAGGAAACAATACGATTTAATTATCACAAATGAGGAAATAATGAGCTTTTATTCTCATGAAATGATAAAAAAGTTTTTTTATTATAACAAAATAAGGAAGATAGTAATAAAGCTTTTATATTATACTTATATAAAAATAAAGAAGGTCTGGATTGTCCGAAAATCAGGTTTCCTTCCATATTTGCACAAATGGGTGATTGTCTTGTTGATTGATTCTATTCGTTGAATATTAGTTCATGTTTTGGTTTTAATGCCACCGTAAGATATTACACCTTGAAATGTACATATAGCATATGGACAATCATGTCACATCTCCTATTTTTTTATATAGCATATTAATATTCCCATGTTTATTCAACATTGGTAAAATTGTATTATGTATTCTATTATTTGAGACGCATGTACATCCACCGAAAACCGGTATCTCTTGGTTTTTGTCGGATAAGTATAGATATGTTCCGTCTATCAATACCCGCGAAGAAATTACTTGGATTTCATAAAACCTAAACAAATTGCTTTTAATGAATAATTAATGAAAAGAAACATATTGGTGTTTAGACAAACAATGTCAATGTTTTAAAAATCTTTCAACAATCTCAAAATTTGAAAAGCAACAAGTACATGACACTTAGGTCAGGGACAAAGATTTACAAATTGTATGATCCCAGCGTTAAGTAATAAAAGTATTTCAAAATACCAATGTCAATTTGATGCACTGTATGGCCATTTTATTGATTAACAACTCGTTAGCAATGCTCGAAGTCAAATTGTAACAATGCCATTTAATAAGCACAAATATCAGAACCAAAGCAATCTAAATAAACAGGAGTCACAATTAAGCCAAGGGTTACATCTGCATCAGAATAAAAGGTCTTGGAAATTTATGGTAATTTTTGTATAAATTTTGTAGGAAAATTAAAGGCATTTATGTAATGAATCATGCCATTATAAGAATTCTGGCTACTGGACTGCGAATGTAATGGGGACTATAATTCACCAGCAGAGACATACAACCAGTGGTAGTAATAAATGCTTTACACAAATTTGCTGCATTTGCTAAAAATTCTAAAACACTGAAAATACGGAAAGGCCTCGAAGAGTAAAGCACTTAGTAGTTGTCCCTTCTGTCGGATTTGGCTTCCAATTTCGATTTGTTTGGATTTGAGTACTTCTTTTGCTATATTTGAATCTTTGATATCCCATGTTTCGGTTCTATCGTTACTGATGAGCGGTTACTCATTGAAATGTATAAATAGCATACCTAAATTTTCAATATTTATTTAATATTGGTAATTTTGTATTTTAAATATCGATGTCAATTTGATGCACTGTATAGCCATTTCGTTGATTTACAACTCGACAACAATGCTAGAAGTCGAAATGTTGGAAATCCGGTTAAAATACAATAACATTTAATAAGTATTATTATCAGAAACAAAACAATCGAAATATAAAGAAGTCCAAACTAAGATAAGGTTTACCTCTACAACAGAAGGAAGGCCTTAGAAGATGTGTGATTTTCGCCTTCATGTCTCATGTTGTTGTCGTTTTTACGTTTTTATGTTGTTTTCTTCTTATCCTCTCAACGTAGTCTCTTCCGTTGCACAATTATATTCTGGATGAGCATAACAGCTCTCCCGTTTGATTTTTTGGTAATACCTTTTCATTCCAAAATATTAGCTTTCCGTTTGCATTCATGTTGAAATGTGAAAAAGTAGAATAAACTAAAGTTAATGAGAATAAAAGAATTATTTAACTTACCTTAGCATTGTGTTTTTTTCATAATAACATAATACAAAATATCATATTCTATCATTTATCATCAAAGCTTTCAGTATCTGTGAGCTTTTATTAGAGGGATATCTTCTTTTGCATATATTTTAAAAAATATTTATTGAGATAAAAGTACTCCCTTGTCTGATTGGACGACTTTCTGTTTGAATTTTATAGTTCGTCGGTTACTGCTTTTGTTTTCCGTTTTACTTTGATTACTCATTGGGGAGGGTTGGGTACCCACTAAACTAGTTTAACCTGACCAAATGTCTCATGAGCATGTCCCAAGTCGGGCATTGAGGTCATAGGTTGTCTTTTTGTTTAATGCTTTGTGACATGTACATTTTTGCTAATATTCGGCTTAGAGCAGTATTATTTAACGTATATAAACACCATTTTTATTATTTAAAAAGCTGTTGTTATTTAATAATAATAATTCTAAAATACCAAAGAGGCAGACAAAAATGGTTTAGTCAAAGAACAGAAACGAAATACTAGCAACAGCACACAAAGACACTTCACAGAACGCTTGACCAAAACGATCCAAATAGAAACAATGGCGAACACAGTGACTCCGGAATGGAAGGCGGCTCCTGCTTGACTCCTTGACCATCTCATGAATTATCAATAATCAAATTCAAAGATTTGTGCACGTAGCAGTAGACAATTGATCGTAAGTTTTTACGTCATAATATTATTTTGAATTTGATGTCTCACAATCACGATCAATTTCAAATACTCTCTTCGCAAAATTCATAACTGACAACGGCCTGATATATCCGTTTATTTGTTAACTATAATAAATCCCTTATGTCCCGATTAATTTCGGGATTTAAGTCTTTAATGAGTTCTTGTTCCGCTAGACGTAGATTTTTAGGTAAAAGGAGAAAATATTACTGACATCAATAGTTCATAGAGGTTTCAATAATTATACACGATTTCATTAGATTTTATAGCAGCTCCATTGAAGTTCTTCGTCCTTTTGTGCTTTTGTAGCAAAAAGAAAAAAATCAAAGGTATCAAAGGTGCAGACAGATATAGTTAGGTCAGAATACAGACAAATTCAGAATTTATAACTTTAATTACACTTTAAGTTGTCCACAGGTTGCAAAAAATAACAGTTATATTAAAAAAACCAAATTTTATTTGTTAAAAAATTGTTACATTTCCTTAATAGACAAACAAAAACAGGACTTGCAATTAAAAAAAAAAAAAAACAAAACTATTGTTCACTAAACAAAATTTGCCACGACTTAAGTCAAAATATATTAAATGTTTAGCCATAAAGTATGCCATTTTATAAATCGTAATTTTTTGCAGCAACTCATCTTGCATTTTTCTAAGCAAACAGATTCCAATTAATTTTTAAAAATTGAAAACAAAATATCTAAAAATGGCATGTTTTCGTAGATAAGTATTGCGCTTCAGCGTTATTTTTAGAATATAATTAAACTATTTTATAAAAAATCAAGTTGATTTTATCTGTTATAAATACCCCTTTTATATAATTTTTTAGGTCTTGTAACCCGAGATAATTGGTTGATTGAACTAAAAAAAAACGAAGCAGATTTCCAAATTCGAAAAATTAAAGTGGCCCAAACGCAATTCGCCACGACTTAAGTCCAACTTTATCGAAAGATTTCATGTTACATTTATTTGCAGCCACTCTGTGTACAAGTGTTGACATTAAAAAAATATATCTCATAAGGCATGTTTTGGTCCATAAAATTTGATATTCAGCGTTATATCTAGAATATAATTTAACTATATTCTTAAATTTTCATTTTTATCTGTGATTAAACCCCATGAAATGTAAATTTTATCAAGTCTTATAACCTGATACCATTGTTGATTGCACAGTATAACAAGGCATATTTCAAAATTCGAAAAGTTAACATTACACCTTATGGGAAATTTTTGATTTCTTATTTATATTATTTTATGACTACAACCACAGCTGCGACAAAAAATTAGAATTCCAACGATGTATGTTATATTTCATTGTTAGCTTTTCGAATCAGTTTAACTTATGTTGCAAATTTTTGTGGCAAATTTTGTTTGGTGTGCTTTAACATTTCACCTTTTAGGATTTTTTATTATTTCAAGTGAAAATGAATTTATTATTTTAGCCTCAGCTTTTTGTGTTTTTAATTTGTTGTACTTTAGTAAGATAGTGCATTGTTTACAGTACATTTTATGCTATAAAGTAAACGTTTACCAATGTTTTTTAATATTGAGAATTTTGTTGTGCTGTTTTCCAAGCAGTCACTTTAATCAGCAGAAGCATAATCAAGATATAAGAAATCCAAGATCTAAACATGATGAATCCAAACCAGTCAAAATAGGAAATCCTAATTTATCTCTTCATTAACACCTGATCCCACTCCTTTTTTGTAAAGGAGTTCGTGGATTTCAAGCCTTTGTTCCTTTTGTTAACATTTTATATTTTATTTTGTTTCAAATTTGTCTTGTCTCCTTGGACTATGCTCTTTTAATCTCTCGCATGGGTATTCTACATTGGACTTATCGGCATGAATACATGCTATGTGCAATGAATTTAGAAACCTTTCTGTAATTAAAGGTATTTGTAGTTTTCATGAATACAGTAAACCTTCTTCTAAAAATAATGCGACAAAATTTCATGTTGGGCAAGTTTGACAACTGATCTGGCAAAAATCATCGTAGACTTCTGGTCCACTAGCTGTTGCATCGGCTTAGTGGATTTAAAAATTTTAAAATACATATGCACCATTAAAAAAATTAATATTGTGAATTTTGCTATGCTAAAACAGAAGCAATTTTATAAATACAAGGTCTTTGTAATTATTCAACTGCGTTTCCGAACGGAAATGTATCTGGAGAGTAAAAACAACATCTAGTTTTGATAAGATGGAAACAGAAACTTGTCAACATATTGGCAAATTTTATTATTTATATAACATCAAAAACTTCAATTTGATGTAAAAAAATAATTACCTCCCGGTGGTTGAGCTGTATGCTCTTTTTTTTCAGGTACTGGTATGTATGTTGGAAAGTTTCGGCATACATATTTCGAACATTACAATTTGTAAAAATTCTCGATTGCTAATTTAATTTTGTATAAATAGAATTTTCAAATATGAAAATTTGAAATTATATCTTATTTTTAACTATCTACTTGCTTTAGATATTTTGTACATGAAGTAAAAAATTTTATTATACTTTATGCAAATTTCTTATGGAATCCAGTTATTTCATTGGTTCTTCAGAATGTGGTATTTTGCTGTGTTTTGGTTTTGTTCCGCCCATCCCTAGCAACGGTTGGTAATTTTTGCGTAGCAACGAAAATATCACCTTCTGAGACCGAGCATTGCCGATCTCGGAAAATATCACCGTCTGCGACCGAAGTTTACCGATTACCATTTCACATCAGACCAAGCTTACAATCATCAGACGACAAATTGTTTATCTTGTGTTTTCCGACTGCACAAAAATTGATGTCATTATGTTATATTGCCATTGTCGTTGGTGTCTCACATCAAAACATGTAGCCTTCCACGCGATACTTACATTTCAGTAAACCGATTCTTTTAATATTTGGGAACATGGAATTTTTTCTGCTACATTACACATGTAAGGTTGGTATTGGTTTCTGATGGTTTAGTCCCAATCGTTTATTATATTGAGGAGGGAATAATAGCGTTTTTTTATATTTTAATGGAAGTTATTTTTAATCCCTTTTAATTCGGTTTCTCCATTTTGCACCAACTAAACCAGAACAGAACAAAGCATTAATTATAACGAAAAAAAAATTGCCTTTAGGCGAGGGTGTTATGGTAGATTAACACACTTAGAAAAAAATCACACTCGGAAAAATATCACCCTCGACTCGTCTCGGTTGATATTCTTTCTTCATGTGATATTTTTTCGTCGTGTGGTAATCTACCATTACACCCTCACCTAAAGGCAGTATGTTTATAGAGTTAATTTTTATCATCTATATGAATTAATTTTTTTAATCAAATGTGGAAAAGAGATTGTTATCTTTTTATTTGGGTTACCAGCGTTCATCACGTCATGGACTCTTTACTTTATTCGGTCCATGAATTTAACCATGAATTTATAAAATTTGGGTCATCTGCCTATTTTAGCCCATTAGCGTTTCTGATGAAGGTATCTCTTTAAAAAAAATTTCGCTTTTAAATATTTGTTTAAGATATTTGTAAAATGTAGGTCGTGTCTTTCCGGCTTATTTTTTTAATTCTTATTTTAAAAATTTACGAGAGAAATTCTTCCGGCAGTTGAATAAGAAAATCCTTAGTTAAAATGATAAAAGAGAATGATGACCGGTTTGATATTTTGTTTTTATTACACTTAGTATAAGTACTGAGATAAAACCTTTCTCGGACAAAAAGTAAAAATGGTTTGTCCTGGTTCTGAAATAGGCTCTGAAATAAATAAAGAATAACGTTAAATCAGTAAACAATAAATACAATCTGTTTTGATTTTTTTTTATTTGAAATATCAATAGGTAGCCGAAGGAAATTTTTCAAATGCGTCATCTATTCTTGGAAACCAATTGTCTATTTCTGTGTTTCTTAAAAAAATCTCATTCTAAACCAACTTTGACGCAAAAGTAAATTTGTTCATAATATGTTCGTTAACGTTCAATGTCGATTCCATAGAAAAAAAAGATAAACCTTTTTCGATATTCCCAGAAGCTATGAGTGGTAGGAACATTCTAATTAGCTGGTATAGAATATGATATAAGAACAGTTGTTCGTTTTTCTTTCAGAAAGAGAATGCAACTTCATTTGTTCATTAGTTTTAGTTTTACGAAGCTTTTTACAGTCAAAACAGTTAAAAAGATCTGATTACTAGTAAATGTGCTTTCAAATAATATCATCTCAGTTGTAGCTGAATAGGGAAATGATTCTAATTTCAATAGACATCATTTGGTTTTATCAGTTATTTGGATTTGTTTTTTGTTGTTGTAATTGAGTGTTTGATTAAGCCTGTTGTTTTCTTCCCATTCTTTTTAAAATTTCTGAACACTCAGATCTACCAAAAAGAGGACAAAGATATTATCAAATAAAATATGTTGCGGTCGTTTAAAACCCGCAGAACAAAAACCCTTTGTCCCTATTTCTTGCGATTGTGTGCTGGAAAATTCCATGTCGCTGCAGAACACATCTGAGCTCTCAAGAAAATTAAACAAGGACAGTTATATTTTTGATTAACGATTTTCAAAAGTCTGGTTTATTTTTCGTTTCAGATCATCAGCCTATTTGTTCCTAAAAGAAACGAAAATATGCAATCCGTTTGACACAGTCTTTGAAGTATAAAAAATAGCAATGTTAAATTAATATGGAAAATTTAGGTTTGCTATATGTACATTTCATGGAGTAACCTGTCATCAGTAGCGTTAGAAGTCAAAGATCCAAATATAGCAAAAGAAGGATTAAAATCCAAACAAATCGAAATGGAGAGCCAAATTTGACTTCGGGACAACTACTAAGTGCGTTACTTTTCTGAGGCCTTTCCGTTTTTTCAGTGTTTTAGAATTGTAGCAAATGCAGCAAAGGACGAGGGACGTTAAGGCCCATTTTTGGCCCAAGAATTTGGCTAAAAAATGAAAATTAGCTAATATCTATTATTTTATATTTTTGTATTGAATGATGTCTATAAAAAGAAAATCTAATTTTTTATTTAATTAGTTCTACAATGGTCAAATGACCCATAGAAAATGCTTTAAATTTGAAAATTTTAAGCAATTTATTAATTTGATGCAATATTTGGTACTATTTTGGCAATTTTAATATAGATCGCACAAAAACATCACAACCAAACTTTGCACAATTAAAGATCTATCAAGTACAAATGTTTGGTTAAAATATCTTTGTGATGTTTTTGTGCGATCATATCTATTTTGAACGAAACACCTCCAAAAATTGAGCATTTTTACCAAAAATGTTAAATTCTTGTCAAAATAGTCAAATATTTCCTTTCATTTTGTCGAAATGACGAAAATTATACAAGAAAAAGTGATGGAATACTAAAAGACGATTATTAAACAGCATTTTCAAAACAACTTATTATTGTGTCATTAAATCTAAAATTTGGGCTAAATATGGGGCTTAACGTACCTACTCCTTTCAGTCTGTTTCAGCTCTGTTAAAAATACCATAGGAGAGACATTTCAACAGACAATCTCCCAAAATAAATCCCAAGCTTATAAATTCTGAAGAATTACTCTTCATGAAGATTGTGAATTATAAACAGGAAACAATTTATCCTTGGACAGACAGACATGGAAGACCATAATGTTCAATAACTCCATCACATAAATCTTCATTTAATAAGACATATATAATTCCATGTTTTCTTGGATATCATACATGTTTTCATGTATTTTACCCTCTTTTGATACATGCCTGACAGATTAAAATGTCTGTGTTTTGTCAGTGCACTGCACTAACAAGTCATTTCTTCAATAAACTAAGTGATGGAAATTCAGGAAATAACCTTTCCTGGAATGTAATAAAATTTTGTAGAAGGTATGAAATTTACAGTATGCCGAAAACATTTTGACAATTGCCAAATTTTCAAGATTCTGCTATCTTGTGTACTATTCTTCACTTTTTTTCTTGTCAAAATTAATAAAATTATAAAAATGGCTGTTTAATCTAATATTTCTCTAGCATATGTTTCCAATGTGAATTAATTACCTCCCTTTGAAGAAGAACAGGTGTCCTGATTAGATTAAATATGGTAGCTCTGGGGGCATCTGGCATGTGTATTCTTGTATCCCACTTATAATGTTTGAAAACATGGTCTCCGACTGCTTATATAATCATGTCCATTGATACAAACCAGACACACAATTCTCAAGGCAATGCAGAAAAATGACTACAGTCAATATTATTAATATTTATAAATATAAATCTTAAATCTCTTTGTTCAAGTATAAATCATATTACAAAAACAGAAGTCCCTGCCACAAGCCATTTTATTTAATTACTGTGCTTTTCACATTGATTTGTATCAAGTTAAAAGGCCAAACAGTCTTTTTTCTTATATGTCTTCAAATACAGTTATGATTATTTTTAATGTTTGTCTGTTCGATGTTTTGCTGCCTGCCTATATCTTAATATTGTAACTATAGTTGAGAGTACAAAAAGAAAGAAAAATGGCCTATGAATTGCTATAGCAAAAAATCCCAACAAAAAACTGAGATATTCATATAATGATATTCAATATATGATACAACACCCTGTTGTCCTGAGATGGTTGTATATGTAATTGTGGATATTGAATTTTTTTTTTTGGAGACACTGTAACATAACTGGCACAAATGTTGTAGTTCATACTCATTATTCTTTCCCTTTGGAAAAAACATCTCCCAATTTCAAGCCACATAAGTTCATCCCTCCAGTTGAAGATTAATATATTCCACTTAATCAATCAACATTTCAACTGAAGTATTTGCAGTTTTGCACCTTAATTTCCAATCATCCCAAGCCATCTCCTTTTTTGCATATAATTGAAAATTAAGGATTATCGCAAATTAATTTGGTAAGGAAAGAGTTTATGTCAATGTTGCAGTTCAGTTGCAACATTGACATGTAGGGGTGCAGGGGTTGGGCCCTTACTCTGACCATGGGTGAAAAGTGGTCATTTTGGTCATTTCTAGGACATTCTGGTTGACATGGAAAAGACACTTCTAGACTCAGACATTTAAAACTGTGGGTATAAGTAGAATTGGCCACAGTCTATCCAACCATGCTTTATGGAAGTGATGCATATGTACAGCATTGCCCTCAGGTTGGGGTTTTAGGATCCGGGCTAAAATTGGAATTTTTGGTAATACTTTACTTTGGCTAGGTGTCGAAATTCATTAAATATTTTTTAAAACATTTCATGTGGTATATATATATATATATATATATATATCAGCCCCTGCTCTTCTGACAAACCAAAATTCACTGGACTTTGCCCATAGCTAGGTTCCCATGAGTTCTGAGCGACAGCTAACCAAAGCCAAAAAATGCCATTTCGGAGAACTTTTTAGAGTACATTAGATGGGCCTGTTGCAGGCAAATTAGAAATTTATATTTCTTTGTTTCGGGTTTTTTTTGCAGCAATCTATTTAAAGGGGATCTCCAGGGGTTGAAAAGCAAAGAAAGGGCAATAGATGCTGAGCATAATTTGGTCTTAAAGGGCTAAATATGCTATTAAAAAAAAAACAAAATGTTGGGCTACTTCCTCTGTTCAGATATTTTTTTTCTACATAATTATTTATCAAAATTTGTTATGTTTTATATTTTTCTAATCATGCATTATCAAAACAGAATGTAGACAATTTTAGTACAAAAAGTCGTTTGAGCAAACTGCTAAATATAAAGTAAAACTTTAATGGCACAATTTTTGCAGAACAAGGAACTTCAATCATAGCACAACTTGAAGTGATGAAGTAATGACCAGTTTATTACATGGTTCTGGATGCAGTGACCCACTGGTAACTAGCCATGCTACAGTGTGTGGAAGTAGGACACTGCCATGAAAATCACTTAACACTGGAACCTCTCTGCACTGTCCCACACTGTGGCCCTTAAAAGAGCCATTGATAAGGTATGTTTACATGATCAAACTTTTTTCATCAAACTTGCTCATGTTCCTCCAGACTGCTGCTGTGCACCTGTTTTCAACTCGAGTTTGACAGTGTAAACACCTCATCCAACTTGTTTGACAACTCCACCAAAAATTGGTTGAGAGTTGGAAGTGTTGTCCAACATGTTTGATGGGGTGTTTACACGTTCAAACTTGAACTGGAAACAAGTGCACAGGTAAAGTTTGATGAAAAAGTTTGATCGTGTAAACCCACCTTTACAGAAAATGCAACCACCAAATTAAAGAGAATCATCAGAACAACACCATCTTATACTACACCAAATGGTTATAAAAATACTACTACTACTAAAAAAATAAATTATTTAAAGATGGTAGCACAGTAGGTTACAAATTAAACTTTCCTGAGGCCCTCATATTTAAAAATCACATATATAAATAATAAAAAACTATTAAAGTATTGTGTAGCTGTATGTCACTTTTATTAGAGAAACTTTTTGCTTACTTCAATGAAGCATAAAATAGACCAAGCTAAAACAACATGACCATGTCTCTTGACCCTGTAGACCAATGAATTTTCATCACTTTAATACATTTTTGGCCCCTTTAATGGCATTATCCAGAAAACAAAATTATTTTAAACTGCAAGCAAGTACCTGAAAACTTGACATGGTGAGATGACCTTGATAATGACTCCAAATACTTCCTTTGTATTCAAATACATGTACTATATACATGTATGAAGTCATCATACAGTAGATGAAGAAAAATACCGATTGTACTAAAATGAACTATCTATACTGTGATAACCAAAGGAAGATAACTAGTACTTATTTTGATCTTTCAACATCGTTTTAAGCTTCTGCTAAAAAATATGACTTACCAGTTCATTTGAGCTTTAGTGAATATAGGAAATTCTTTAATCAGACTACATTAATTAAATTATCAGGTAAATCATACAGGTATTTTACTTACCTGTTAAAAACAGCTGATCTTTGCCTCCAGCAATGAGGATTACTACTCCTAATCAAAATTATACATTGATGAATTAATGAGATTTGGTTATCCCTTAACAAGCTAAATAAATCTGTAATTCTCCTTGTTAGAAGCCTATTGTGTGATACATTCAGTTGGTATTACAACCAATTATTATTTTACAAATAAAGAGAGTATTAAAGATTTGCTGTGTCAACAATGGGTTTTATTATAACAAAGTCTCATCATAACTAGATTAAGGACAATAGACAACTAACCCCAGGAGTTTTTACTGAATGTTCATATTTACTTAAATTGGAAACATTACTTTAAATGTGCACAATGTCAATAAATTAGACCATTTTATGATCCTCCACAACAGTAATATTACACTGTTCAAATATTATATAGATTTATCCTCTTTGGTACATAACTCTGAAATTACCTCCCAGTAAAACTAAAACACAACCTTAGATTTTTAACATTTTCAATTTGGACAGATATAAATCTATGAGCTTCATTGAGACAACATAAAGGATAGTTTGTGCCTAAAATTAAAGTTTGAACAACTGATACGACATGATTGTCATCACCATGATAATTGAATGGATACTTGATAACCATCAAATACTGTTACATGTATCAGAAATTAACTACCTCATAATTCTGTTTAACTTCTATATATTCAGAAACTATGAGGAAAACAAGATATTTACATTCGATTTCCTGACATGGTAATGAATATGTACATGCATTTTTCTAGGATTCCTATTTTCCTTTACTTGGGGCAAGTGAACTCTGGTCAGGGAAAGCTGGATATTTTGTTACACTTTCCTGTGACAAGTTGAAAATTTTATATTCTGTAATAATTTGTGGAGTAAGGAAAGCGGTCATTGACTATGGGAAAGTTGATTTTTGTGAAACCTCAAATTCTCAAAAATCCTTGAACACTGTAATTGTATAGAGCAAATCCAAGCCTTTACAGATGTACCAGTAGTTATGTCAAGTCTGCCAAGACTAAATTATACTACAATTTAGAAAACTGAAACTGTGAAAAATATACTGTAAATTCAGAATTATTGTTTGCTTTTATTATTGTGATGTGTTAATAATTAGGCAATATTCAAGTTTTTATTACTGTGACTTCTTAAAACTTGTGGTGAAATTACAGTAGGTATTGTTGTCCTGCAATAGCATGATTTTTTCCGGTTTTCAGTCTGAATTTTTTCTGGAGAACATAAAATCTTTTCTGAGTGTTTGTTGACAGTTCAATATTTCACTTAATCAGATTTCTCTTTGTGTTTTTATAGTTAATTTGTACAGATGAAAGGTTTATATTTGTTAGTTTTAAATACAAAACTGAATCTTCCACATATAAAAACAAGAGAAACTAGTTTCAACAAGATCCAGTAAAAAAACTTGGGCCATAAGGAAAAGTCAGGATGCTAAAGAAAAAATCCAGGACACCAGAATTTCAGTTTTTTTTAAATTCCTTGTTTACGGTTATTGCTGGAAAGTCTGTTGTTTAACAAGTTTAAAATAGTTCTTTTTTTCAGGAAGTTGACAAATAGAAAATTGTGACTTTTTTACAGAGGCGTAATAACTATTTTTTTAAAATTACATCTAATTCACTGATTTCTGTTCTTAAAAGACAATTGTGTATCATTTTCATTTCTAATTTTGATGTACAGTCTTATATTTTTAACCAAACTGTAGTTTTTGTACTATAAAATTTTTATCTTAGGTTTACATTTTTTGAGGAAAAAGACAGGACACTGAAGAAAACCTGGTACAAAGACCAGAAAAAAATCAGCTCATCGCAGGACAGTACCCACTGTGGGAATGCTACAGATCTAGACTAAATCAGAAATGCAAGTTTTAATAACTGCGATTCAAACCCTGTCACAATAATAATAACATCGCAAAAATTTCTGAATTTACAGTATTTAAAAAAAAAGCCAAACAGTGGACAGAAAAGTGGCCGAAATACACTTGGACATTGTTTCTGTTGTGACAATACAATTCATTATGCACATTACTTTGAAGTTCATTTTCAATACCAAAAAAATTTTCCTGCCATCTTGATTATGTGTGAAAGCTAACTGTAAAGGAGTAGGATTGATAAGGATATTTCAGCGTGAATAATAAAGTTAAGTTGAAAATTCAAAGTTTTAACTTTTTTTTTACAATTAAATTTGTACGGCTCCTTAGAACCTGGTGTCTCGCCTGCTCTAAGTATTGCCAGTATATGAAGTAGTCTATATTAATGGGTTTATTTCAATTTATGAATCCTACATGTACATTAAAGTAAGATTCATAAATATCCATAAAGATTTGAAAAAGCTATTGAAATTTAAAAAAATGAAGTCCAATTATCCATAAAAATGTGGAAAAATAAATTTTTTTCCCAATTTATGATATAAAACCAAAACTTTCCAAAAAAAGTCCAATAATTTGGCAAAACATGTCAAACTGACAAATAAAAATTTCAAAATTTTATCCTGAGGGACATGTTTTCAACATAGAGATGTATTTGAAGTACCTTTGGAACATCTAATAAGATTTGACAAAGCTGTACCAATTTAGAAAACGTTTACCTGAATCAATGAAAAAAACGAAGTCCAGTTATCTGCCAAAGATGCAGAAAAATAAAAAAAATTTTTTTTCAAAATTCTGGATGATGTTTATAAGCCCTAGAGAAGCATTTTTAACAAGTTTCATTATTATCTATAAAAGATTTGACAAAGATATAAAACTTTTGAAAAAACCTTACCTCAAGGTTAACCAAAAATCAAGCAAAATTCAGACTAAATCCAGTTATTGTCAAAATACGGAAAAATAAAAATTAATTTCTTTCAAATTTCAATATGGAAAAAGTGTGTACAGCACCGATGACGGAATTTGGACCGCTATGTCTCACCTACAGGGACAAAAAACCAGAGGCTCCCAGGAGCCTGTGATCGCTCACCTGGCTTTGACTTGCCGAAACAAAGTTAATGTGAACAAAGATTAACACACTGCTTGATAATTGTCTGCTTGTTTTTCAACATAAAAGTAGTCCAATACCAGTTTCTGAAAAGGAAAAGAAGATGAAAATGAGAAATTCCCAAAGGGTCCAATGTTAAACTAAATTTCGTCATGGCGGCCATTTTGAATTTTCGATCGGCAAACAATTCACATGTTAAGTACAGGACCATCTAACAATCATTTCTGCAAAGTAACAATTCAATCCACTTTGTAGTTTCTGACAAGAAGAT
>JAULBM010038416.1:0-10863 GCA_032357055.1 Geukensia granosissima
TAATGTTAAAAGATTGAATTTTATGAGAAAAATCTCAATTACTGATTAAAAATGTTTGATGAGCCACCACTAATGTTGTACTTGTACAAGTAAATTATCTAAAAGGAGAAATGGACTTTACTTTAACAAGTAAAATTAATTAACTAATGCAGGAAAAAATTATTTACTTGTGCAAGTAGGATCACTGACTGATAAACGTAAACGGAAATTTTATCGTGGGGAGTTTCCGTTTATTTTCCTTGTTCATGAAAAAATGATTTCGGTTTTCCTAAACTGTTTCCTGATTTCTCACATTGTAGACCATTTAATGTGCTTTAATACAATGTGACTGTTGTCTTTATTTTGTGAACGTTAATAACTATCTTTAAAAGACATCTTAACATGCAATTGTGAAACTGGAAGGACGGTTAACGTTATGTTGTTTATAAACCATTTTAACATGCTATTGACTGTCGACAATATCTGCCCAACAGGACTTTGTGCGATAAGTCATGGTCCTAAATTGAACTTTTGATAAGGTAACCGAATAAACACATGTAATTTTGAAATTTAATTAAACTTTAAATTATATTTTTATGTAGATCATGATTGAACTGAAATGCTTTTTTACCAAAAATTAACACAAAATCCCACATTTATGTCCTTCACTTTATTAAAGTTAAGGTGTCGAAAACATTAGTGTTACAGGTTATATAAAATCCATTTTTGAAAGTCGATACACTTTAACTACTATTTATGTTTTACTATTTTTTAAACACAATAAAATTATCATGCACTTTGGGACCAAACTTCTTTCATTTCCGAATATATAAATATACTTGTATCACAAAGACATCTTTATATAACTATCGCTAACACTTCCTTTTGTTTAGTATATTAACAGTCAACAACAACACCAAAAAAATGTTTCCTAAATTTGAACAAACTTATTAGATTAAAAGTTTAGATTGTTCCAGTTTTATTTTTGAACCAATGGTAACCGGTAATCATCAGTTAAGGTAATTGATCAATATTTCAAAAGAATTTCACATATTTTGCAAAAGCGTTGAACTCTATTGTTTAAGGCAAGATAAATTCACCTGGCTGCTGAAAAAATCCGAGAATTGAAACATGATGAGACTTTGGGATAAAATTTAAACCCTCAATATCTATAATTTCTATGCTAAGATTTTCACCAGAAAAACATTGAGAGATTTAGGACTATTTAATCTTTCATGACCTCTTTCCATACATTTTGTATTTCGTAGTATACTAGCTATGTTTTACAAAGACATAAAAGTAAACAACTTCTACTGATATAAAATTAGGAAAACTCTGCAAAATAAATTATTACACAGACTTAAAATTCAACATGTTCAATTAAACATTTTATATCAAGACAGCATGGGACGACAAAAATGTTGGAGGAAGGGATCCTTTAACATAGTCCATGAACTAATAAATACTTCAGTTTGTCAAACAATCGATAACTTTGATGTCAGAAAACACTTTATATAAATGTCATACAAGGAATTATCTTCTATTGTCTTTAATTATTAAAATAGCCTCTAAGCATGCTATTTTGAACATATATATATAAATCATATATAGAATATGTTGGTTTAACATAAATTACATCAATACCTTAAGTTCCGCCTGGGACCGTCCGACTGAGAGCATTAATTTGCTGTGTAGGACGTTAAAAACCATCAACCACCACCACTTGCAGAAAAAAAATTCTTGAAATTATTTTGATAGATTTGAATTATGAGATTTCCCTTTAACGTGCCGGGGGGCAATAAACTAGCGCAATTGATGTAAAACGATGTCACAATAACAGCTTCTTTATGACAACAAAACGTGACGTCGGTTTCCAAAGGTCCACAAATTGTTACTCTGTAAATTTATTAATATAGTTTTATGTATGTTTACATGTCATAAAATGTCCGTAAACTTTAAATTGCCTGTGAAACGAAAAGAGTTAGCTCTGTCGTTAAAACGAGTTAGCTAAGTCGTTAAAACGAGTTAGCTATTTCGTTAAAACGAGTTAGCTAAGTCGTTAAAATGAGTTAGCTATGTCGTTAAAACGAGTTAGCTAAGTCGTTAAAACGAGTAAGCTAAGTCGTTAAAACGAGTTAGCTAAGTCGTTAAAACGAGTAAGCTAAGTCGTTAAAACGAGTTAGCTATGTCGTTAAAACGAGATACTTAGTCGTTAAAACGAGATACTAAGTCGTTTAAACGAGTTAGCTATGTCGTTAAAACGAGTTAGCTAAGTCGTTATAACGAGATACTAAGTTGTTATAACGAGTTAAAAAGTCGTTTTAACGAGTTAGCTAACAACTTAGCTATGTCGTTATAACGAGTTACTAAGTCGTTATAACGAGATACTAAGTTGTTGTAACGAGTTATTAAGTCGTTATAACGAGATACTAAGTCGTTAAAACGAGTTAGCTATGTTGTTATAACGAGATACATAGTCGTAAAAACGAATTAGCTATGTCGTTAAAACGAGTTAGCTAAGTCGTTAAAACGAGTTAGCTAAGTCGTTATAACAACTTAGCTATGTCGTTATAACGAGTTAGTAAGTCGTTATAACAAGATACTTAGTTGTTATAACGAGTTAGTAAGTCGTTATAACGAGATAATAAGTCGTTAAAACGAGTTAGCTATGTCGTTATAACGAGTTAGAAATTTAAAAACATCCCCCCCTGTGGCACTAACCGGCTTCCGTAATACCAATCCAACGTTTTACAAGTGCACAAAATTGCGACAGCATTATCATCACAACTGCTAAAAATATATCTAGCGTATTGCCTAATATGTTTAATTAAATTCAATGAATTTAATTTAATTAAAATAAATTTATTGAAATGCGCGCAAGTATTTCTGATCATGAATTTACAGTGAAAGGTTTAATTTGAAAGTAGATGTGAAGTGATACAAATTTTATAAAATGTACGCTGTATATTAATCACCCTGTAAATATTAGGAAATAATTTTTTTTCAATATTCAGTTCATTAGTGATATAATAAATGTAATGCAAAAACTACAATCGCACAATATATGTTTTGAGATGTACCATATCATTTACTAAATCAGATGTTACTGGTTGCAACCGTTTTATAACCATGATATAGTCCAGCACCTGGTTTCGATTGGCCAGTGAAATAACAATTACGAATAGTACTATAGCACACATTGTCATGAAAAAATAAATCAAGCTCAAGCTAAATACTTAATAATCAAAGACACAAGAGACAGACATAAACCGTGGATTATTATTATTGTTATCATTACTATTATTTTAGGAAAAATCGGACTTAGGAAACATAATCCTGTTTACAGAAAACCGTGCTTTCTCCCACCTGAAGAATTGGGTGGTGAATACCTCAGGGTTAGGTCATTAAGTTATTATTTCGAACGGTCGATATAAGCTTTGTAGGGAATTTTTTTTATGCCGGTCGGAAAGTGTGGGGGATAGACATTTTTCGGTTTTATCAAACTTTGAAATCCTGTTTAGAGAAAACAGCGATTTTACCCACCTAAGGAATGAGGTTGTGAATACATCTGAGTAAGGTCTTTATTACCCCAAACGCTCTGTATAAGCTTTGCCGCTGGGAATTATTTATGATGGTCGAAGAATAGGGTAGGGGGAGTAGGAGACATATTTGATTTTTCAAACTTTGAAATCCCGTGTAGAGAAAACAGTGCATACACCAACTTAAGGTATTGGTTTGTAAATACCTGTGGGTTAGGTCATTATTACCCCAAACGGTCGCTATACGCTTTGCCATTGGGATTTTTTATGCTGATCGGAGATTGTGGGGAGAGAGGCGAAGGAGAAATTTTTCGATTTTTCGATCTTTGAAATATTGTTTACAGAAAACAGATCCTTTACCCACTTGAGGAATTGGGTGGTCATTTACGGACGCCGCAAGACGACGTTAGTGATTCCTATTTGCCAGACTGCTAAAAAGCAAGCGACACAAAAATAGTGCTCTGGTTTATGCATTTTTCCTTAAGTATCGGGACAGATAAAAAAAAGGGAGTTGAAAATACATATGTAAAATGAAGCGAATCTTCTGTATAGTTTCGTTTATGGTTAATTTTCACTTAATCTGATTTGAAAAATTATCTGTCTAATAACGCTGAATCAAGTGGGGCTTAACTTTGGAGCACTGATCTACGTAAGGTTATGTGAATACATTAATTGATTCTGGATGCTACCTTTGTAAAAATATTGGCTATCATAATATAATGTTGGAGGTAAACGATACTGACGCTGACACCTCGAATAATAGCACTCCCTTTGTGCATTATTGATAGCTAGTTTATAAAATGCGTATGTTTTAGACCTTTGCTATTTGAACAGGGTATGCACTTATTTTATAAAAATAAAGGAAATGGAGTAAATGCCGGAAAGATGGCAACACATTTCTTTTCAGATTTTCAACAAATTCATCTGCATACATGTACAAAGCGCTTTTCTGGATTAAATTTCACCTGGATACACATGGGGATAAAACATTAATAGTCCAAATAAGAACTACATTTGTGAAAAATAATTTCCAGACAATGTAAAACCAATACACACTCAAATGAACAAAACTGAGTACATCTATCACGCCGTGTTTACGACGACGTGACAACTTGGCGATTATGCAAAAAAAGTTTTAAATCATTTATTGGTTGCTAATTTTATGTTGACATTGGCATATCCATTGATGTTGTCATTTCTGGCATTGTGGAAGTTCCACCTGGGCATGTGCCATCATCTGGTACTGAGAAAGCATAAACCGGAATGCTAGCGCATGCGTTCCTTATATCTGGTCCCAGATGGTCGATACTGTGATGTCCAATTTCGTGGATGTTGTCTGAACAATCCAGTTTTGCGCTTATTCTTGCCTGCAAAACAGCAAAGAAGTACATGTACATGCATACCCAATTCCCCAAACGGTACCTAGAATTTCATAATATTTTGAGAAATGTGTTTTTACACTAATATGTAAATTTAGAATATATTATTATAATAATCATATATATATTGGAGCCGCATTTAAAATTTCACCAAGAAAAATGAAAAATATACTGTGTACTCAATGCAATAAGATTTAAGATAAGCATTATTTTCTCTTAATGTGTAACAAGAATTTTGATCTTAGAAAAAAAATTAATAAATTTAATTTCAGTATTTTGTATTGACATATGTCTACTTAAAAAGTCATGAACAAATAAGTATATATATAATGCCAATCAACATATAGCTACATTTGTACTCTTGTAGAATAAAATGAACTAAAAGAACTGAGGACAGAGAACTCTGAATACAATGGACCAGTGAATTATTTACAAAATGTATTATATTTATCCCCCTCTTGTATATATCATATTCTCTCCGTCCGTAAACCCGTCACATTTTACTTATGGCTTGAACTCCTACATTTTTTAAGCTACGTTAACCTAGAATGGTTGCAATTAGCTGGTAGAGCAATTTCGGAATTTCAATGGACTAGGAGTACAAACAAGCCCCCCCCCCCCAAAAAAAAGTCAAATAACTATTTCAGCTAGATGTCTTGAAATCCTCCTATCTTTCTAAGGTATGGTTTTAATTTGATACAGGTATATAATGGTTGCGTGAAACATGAAGATGTACACCAGGCTTTCGGATTTTGGTTTTTGGCTCAGGGGTTCAAACAAGGGGCCAACAAGTCACAAATGCCCGTTGAATCCATGTTACAAAACTTTTACCTTTTTCATTTTATTT
Source organism: Geukensia granosissima (assembly GCA_032357055.1). Taxonomy (NCBI): domain Eukaryota; kingdom Metazoa; phylum Mollusca; class Bivalvia; order Mytilida; family Mytilidae; genus Geukensia; species Geukensia granosissima. The sequence continues at coordinate 5,745 of JAULBM010038416.1, forward strand.
TATTTTTTTTTATTTAAAAAATATTGATTATTATTTGTTTTAGAACGATTGCATATATTATGTAGATGTGCAATAAACAGATTTTTGTATAATAATCATAATTTCGACTTTGTCGTAATTTAGACATATGTCATGACGACATAATTTCTTTTTTCGAATGGCCCTAACCGGCTTCTGATAAACAACTATACATTGTCATGGTTAATTTTCCTTTAAATATTAGTCTGAATAAATAACTCGATTGTTTAATTATACTGCATATATTACAATGTAGGTACGAATTGAATTATATCTTCTTTTTGGCCATAGGATTGATTATGTTCAAAATGACATGGGTTCGAATGACCACAACAGAAATAATTTTTAGCTGAGATCTGCAATTCTAAATCACCCTAAACAAATAAACGTGAAATGTAAAATTAACAAAATCTTGCCTCGGGTTTATACATATAAATACAAGAAACAGTTGTGTTTTAAAGATGCGAGTGTTTTAACGATTGATTATACAAAATATTAAAAGAAATATGTCAATATGAGATTTGCTCAAATTAAAAAAAAATTTCCTCAAATTCAGTGTTTGAGTTAAGAAGAAAGTTTAAGAAACACGCAGGTATAGACGATTCATGAAACTGATTGCATGGTGACTACCACGAGCCGATGACCAGTGCGCACTATAAGTGGCTAGCATAAGACAGGTGCATACATTTTAAGAAACAAGTGAGATTATTGGTTAAGTACATGGAGCTAATACAAAAATTGAATTCAGGGCTGAAATTGACTTACCTCAAAGGCTGGTCTGTTTGCTGGGTCTTCTACTTCAAGCATATCGTCATGTTTCATGTGGTATTCATAGCAACCTGATGTTCTCACGATAAAAGCTTTGTGCTAAATATAAAATATGCTCCTTAAAATGTACATAAATCTATGAAATAGCATAAATACAACGGTCAGCAACATTCAATAATTTATTTCTAGCTCTTTTCATATTTAACTTAAAATATTTGCTTCATTGTCATTGTAACAAAGCATAGCTTGTTGCTTTGGGTAAACATGTTCTCGTTGTAAAATCAAAGACCTCATAATATCCGTTTTAAAGTCGTGGATTTCCTTGATCTTTCTCTCGGTCATGTTGACCAAGCTAGCAAACAATAATCCGGCTAAAAACAATAAGGCTGTAGCAAACTAACGAACAATAAGCCAGGAACAAGGAAAGGCCCCAAAGTGATCACAACTAAAAACCGAAGAAATGCAGCAAGCTGAAACGTTAAGTGAATCATTGAAAGAGAAACGCTCAGATTTCAACCACAACAAAAACATTTATTATTTTAATATGTTTTCTATATTCTTACCTTTTTGTAATGTTGTGGTATAATCCTGTTTTAATGAATTATATAAGTTTTGTAAAAATAAGTCTATAAAATAGTTTTAAAACTTTTCATACCAAATAGTTCTAATTGTTTAATTTTGACCCCGTTAAACGTACAAAGCAGATAAGTATCAACACTAAGGACCATTCTTGTTTCATACTGGCTAACTATTTAAAAAAAATCACCATGCACTCAATCACTTAGCCAGATGAGCTGTATCATAATAACAGGTCATTAAAACAAAAGAGGCCATCTCCATGAAAAATTCCATTTTCTGATTTTCAAACATCAATTAATAAACTAGAACTTTATACGCAGCATTTTATCATTTTTATTTTGTTTTCATTTCATCCCAGTCACAACCAAACAAAGCAATAGTGAAAAATTCTTGTTTCCGATAATAATTTAAGGAAGCGATTCTTTTAAATTGTTAAGCCAAACTGAACCAAATTTGGCATGAAACATTTACATAAAATACTCTATTAAATATCATTTTGCAAATAGCAAATTGCCACACGAGCATACTTTTCCAGCTCTTAAACTAATTAGATTTACCTTTCACTATGACAATTATCATTTGTTTTCAAAGACTCAAGACTTGTCCGGATTAGATAAAAAAAATTCTGAGTAAAAGGGAAAAAAGTTCAGGGCCAAGGATGACAATGTATAACGGATAAATTGTACTTACATGCTTTAAATCATACAAAACTTGATCAGCAGCGTATGACTGAAATTAGAAATTATAATAGACAATTATTGTATATATTTATCTGCCCTTTTCACATAGTCCTGGTTTTTCAATGTCAGGTGTTCAGCCATTTATAAATACGTTGAATAAAAATTTAGCCAAGGCATACTTCCTGTTATATCTTATTACATGTTCAAAAACAATGTCATGTTTGAGATCTCACTAACCAGCTGCGACTTTGCCATTCATTCCTACATGTTTGTAAAAAAAGTTTCAACATGTTGGCCTGAACATAAAGGTGTCAAGTTTTTGGTAAGATTTATATCTTGCGTAGCCTACACATTTCTTATTTCAACAGTATGCACAAATGGTAGGAATTTTCGCAAATTCAGCTTGAAAAAAATCACGATTTTCACAACAGGTTTACCTTTTAGTTACATTCAAACATGGGGTCTAATTACCCATTGTTACTTGAGATGTCGCCACATACTAACGTACTGGTAAAACGTGTATTCTTTGCTTTCATTAAAGCATTTACTGTTCCTTATACAGCTTCTACAACTGCATACTTATTGATTTCACAGTTGACCCGGAAGTGCTTAGCGAGACTCTACAAATATCTGGTGAAACAAAATGAGCAGCGAAGTGGTAAAGAAATCTTTACACTTCATCCTTTAAAACCATCTATCGAAAAGCAAGGAGAACACACACATACACAAAAACAAACGTGATTTTTTTTTCAAAATTGAATTACCGGCTTGGTGGTATAATGGTTAGCGTGCTCAACTAGGGTGCTAAGGTCGAACCGGCGCAAACGAAATACATTAAGCTCCCCTGCAAAGCATGAGGCATTCAAGGGTAAGAGCAAAGACTGGTCGACCCAGACTCAGAAAATGTGTTGAGGTAAATTGTCATGTCTGCCTGTGGACGAGCTAGCACGTTAAAAATCTTGTTCAGCATGTCGGTCTAGTACAATGCAGGAATGAATCATTCACCAGAGTATTTATTAATATGCACTCGTCCTGATTATGCATGAAATATTTGCAGCTGAACGTTAAGTTACATTCAACTAATCAATAAAGTTGAACTACTGGAATATGACTAAGATGTGTCACAGTCGAAACAATAAGTAATATTTATAAAGTAAATGCCCCAGAATGCACCACATGTCATCAAGGAGCCATTCACCGACTGCATTGATTTCTAAGGGTCTCCATATTATAACAAAATGCACTAAAATGTTAAATCGTAATTAAAGAAAAATACTGTTAAATCCAAGTATTTTTTTCATTTTCATCATGTTTCACCTTAAAATAAAACTTAATAAAAATTATTTTGTGTAAAGTTAAAGATAAACCGTTACTTGTTTAATAATCAATTTTGTGCTCTGCAAGATGAATTTAAGGATAATACATCAATTATTCCCAATTCCCTCTTGAGTGCTTTGAGGTATCCCTGGGTAAAGTATCAGTGACAGCCGAAACCTTATCGAATTTTTTTCGAAGTTAACTCCATTGTCGAAAAATCACCAAAAATTGGGGAAATCGGTCAACGCGAAGATATTTTTTCTGTATACTTTCACACAGATTAACTGACATTATTTCCATGACCATTTTATAACAGTTATTGTAAAAAAATTCATTTCCATTTACAACTAAATCTTGATTTACTACGCTCATTCCAACTAAATATACCTTAATGTTAGTTGAAACAGCAAGGTCATGAAAAATCTTTACTGAAATAGAATCTTTTTTCCTTGTTTTATCTGTCTCCTTGTAGAATTATATGGTTATATGTAAAATTATTCACGAACTTAAGCTTCTTTGTACTAACTATACAAATTCTTTTCCATGTATTAGTTTTCAGCATATAATGTGACAGAATCATCCAGGAATACCCGATTTTACACATGTAATCTTTGACAGGAACTTTTAAAAGAAAATTACTTGCTTTCACATTTTTGTTCGGTCGCCATCAAAATTTGGTTGACCGGTACGAATTATCGAGTTCACAAATGACAGTGGATATCTTCCTACTGTCGTGATTACAAATCACCTTAACAATTAACCTTTGTAAACGCTTCCGGGCCTTTTATACGATAAATATGCCCAAACAGTGTGCCTTTTATAGTATTCGTTTGGAAAATTTGAAAAAAATTCTAATTTCTTGTGGGGTAGTATCTTTGTCATTTTAACACACATATTTTATTCGCATTTTTATTTAATCAAAATTTTAAAATTTTTTATAAATAGAAAGATATAGCTAAGCATTACTCTTTAATCAAAATATATATAGCCATTGTCGCAAATTTGCCTTTTCATTTGTTGCACTGAACGCCTTATAATCTTAAAATTTCATGGTTTTTAATAATATCTTTGTTTAAAGCCGACCTAACGGATATTGTTGATTTTTTTTCTGAGTTTCGAAATCGAGAAAAAATCCCAATCTCCCTAAAGATATCTGTAAACGACAAACTAAATGCAGATATCATGTATATCATGGAAAATTTTAAAAGAGCTACCTAAAATGTAAAATGGTAAGATACATCCCCAGAAGAATGTGATGCAGTACTTAAACAACTGGGTTGGTCATACCTTTCCAGACAATTAGTTCATCACGGGGAAAACACCTGATATAAAAGTGTTAATTGACCTCATTTTTATCAATTTTTTACTCAGAGTTCCATTAAAGTATTAATGCACAGAAAGATACTTACAGAAGTTCTAAGGTCTAATTGACAATAATGTACTTACCACTGCTATTAGTAGAAGAAGAGCTACGAACTTCATATTGGCAAGATCAAAAGATAATGTCAACCTTAAATTATTGTATATATAGTATATGTCATTATGAAACAAACAGCGGCCAGTGTCCCTTATCTTATTTTCGTGACTCTGTTTAATGAATAAATTTTAGTAGTCCAAGGATTTTTGTCAGTAAATGTGTGTTTACAATGAATTATGCCGAAACTCAAAAGAGATGATGGCGTATCTTTTTACTTTTAAATAGGAATATTGAAAAAAAGTCTATCGTATTGCGATGTCGTTTTTTGACATTTCAACAC
>JAULBM010038427.1:0-10862 GCA_032357055.1 Geukensia granosissima
TCACTATTAAACATATTTCGGTACAACAGAAAAGTGTTATATGGCCAGAATGGGTATTTGGTGAGATATGATAGTTTGCAAGTTAAAATGATTTTAGAGTTGATTAATTGATAGACTTTTAAAATATTTTATATAAGAATAATGTAAATTATAAATAAAGAAAAAATATTTAAATGACTTCAATTAATAAATATAGCATTCCTTCAACTGGGATCTCTGTCATCAGACTGATTATTCTGTAATAAAATTGTGAAATGCAAAGGACAAGGGTTGTTAAGCCACATTTTTGTCCCAAGAAATTGCCAAAACTTTAAAATGGCTAATATCAATTTTTTGATATTGCTTGTATAATAGAAAATCCATCAAGTTAAATTAGTTTTACAAGTTTTACTTGGTACACAGAAATTGCTTTAAGTAAAGTAAATGTGAATATACGTTTACCAAGAAATTATTTAATTGGATACAATTTGTCAGTTTTGATAAAGATTGCACAATAATTTCAGAGACAAACTTTGCATGATTTAAGACCTACATGTATCGAGTACAAATGCTTTATTAAATATCTTTTGGGTGTTTTTTTGCACTCATATTTGTTTTGAACAAAACAATTAACTCTAAAAATTTGTATTTTTACAGAAAATGTTACATAATGGTTGTTGAAATTAAGTCAAATGTACCCTGTTGTTTTGTCAAAATGATAAAATAATAGTTATTACGGGAGTAGACCCATGTAAAGGGAGATAACTTTTGACAATCTTTGGTATGTTTATGTCAACCATTTTTATTTATCTAATGTAAGCATCTTATTAACAAAAATTAATTTTGATCTGTATCAATTGAATGCTTAAAGAACTGTTTATGTAACAAAATAATATAAACATATTACTGATTTCAAGAGTTATCTCCCTCAACCCAGGTCTACCACCGTAATAACAAAATTAAAAAAAAATGTGTTTTCAAGTAAAAAAAGTAGTATAAATACAACAGTACAGTTAGAGTACAGAACATTATACATTTTATCCATTGTTGGTTTAGCTTCATTTTGCCTTGGGCATTTCCCATTTTCACACTTAATTTTTTGATGTATTTATTTGTCCCTATTGTGTAGACTTTACTTCATTTAATATAATGTATATAAATATATAATATAATGTATATAAATATAAAGCTAGATAAAAAAAATGTATAAATTCAAATATTTTTTGTTTGCTGTTCACCTACTGACCCATCTACATGTAAATGGTCCGTTTTTACTTTAAAACAAACTCTTATTTTATTTTATTGTTTGTTGATTTAATTCCATTTTCTCATTGATTAATTTTAGGGTTTGCTTTGTTTGTCATTGAAAAAAAGATTTCCCTACCCTCTGATCCACAATTAAATATCATGAAAAGGGCTGTGCAACAGCAAACAAACATATTATAATGTTAGGATTTAAAGAATCATCAGAATGATGATTTCTGAGTTTGTTGCATTACTGATGAAGTTCTACTTGAATATTTACCTGTCTTTTTTGTGATAATTAGACCAGATAGTCTGTTTAAGTTCCCTTTCTTAAAACTTCTTGATTGCATGATTAATCAAGTTTGAAGATAAAACAACTGAAATACCAATATGCCGGTACAATGACTAGTAAATATTTGATTAGGGAATCAGTACTGAGCATCCTTAGTTGTGTACTGCCTCCGTGCTTTAATTGATAGGGTGAGCCACTCCAGTGCAGGAGGTCATTGGTTCAATCTCAGCTGGGTCAAACCAAAGACATTTAAATTTATATAAGCTGTTTCTTTGCTTACTATGCAGCATTTAGGAAAAACAAACTCAGAAATCATCTTTTATGCTAAAAGATGTAAAAAAAAAAAAATAAGTCATTCCAAATGTACATGTATAATCTATAGCTAGCCTATCAATTTTAACTCTTAATGATATTATTGTAATTTAATAAGGGCTGTTCCAAAATACATTGTCGAGAGAGTCAAAAGGCAGCTCTATTAAAATTGATTTGTATGTGTGGTTTTTATTTCAGAAAAATTTGACTAATGTTATAGGAAATAGACATAAATTTTATGCAAAGTTTAACAGAAAAAAAGGTGCCTTTAAACCTCTAAACATGTACAGATATTTTTGGAACTGCCCTTATCAAAATCTACAATAGCATGTAAATTTAGGCTTGTAAAAGAATAATGCCATGCTTTCTATATAATGGTCACAGTATATTTACATTACATACGTGTAATATGAAAATATAGAAATGTACTATCACGGTTTCTTTTCATGTACATGTATACCATTTTTTTCCTTCAACTCTTGCTTGTGCAATGCCTTGCTCGAATTCACATTAAACTTTGCACTGAAATAAAACCAACAGACTTTTATGTTTTTGCTTTCAATTTTTGCTCAATCAGTGCAAGATTTTCTTTCATGCTGATCTTGCAGGATACCTCTTACAAAAACCTGTTTATGATATGATAGAAGTTTTTACTTGCTTGCTTTATTGGAGATAGATTTAGCGCAACAGCTAAGATGTTTGTAGTTTGTAGTAATAAGATACACAGTTCGGGTTGCAGGATATAAATTTTTCTGGATTTCATGTTGAAACCTGTCTATTCAGATGCTTATTTAGATCTCGCAAATATGTTGGATTAAACTTCAAATAGTAAAATGTGTCTTGACCTCATTTTCATGGTTCAGTGACTTTGTAAAAATTTGGAAAATTTGTGACAAGTTTGGTTGACTCATTTATCTATATTAAAATTACTTTAAAGGTTAGCACATCTTGCCAAACTTTAAATTTCTATCCCCAATTTAATGGCATCAATGTGTTGTATGTGTTTGTTAATGTCTAGTCATGCATGTGTGTAACTAACATTGTCATGGTTTTACTTCTCTCAGTTAAAACTTGCTTGATTTGACATTTTAGTTGTGCATGATCTAAGGAATGTTCATTCAAATTGCTTTTGGAATTATTTAACACAATTTGAGTTCTTGATGACTGTGTGTTGGGTCATTGATTTTGTCTATATAATTAATTTTCTGTGATGTTTTTGTGATTTTTGTCATTTAAGCTCAGAGCTTTGATAATAATTGACATGAAGCCTATGTTTACTATTCTTTTTTGTGATGTAAATCAGAATTTCTGCATCGGCTGCCAAAGATGGCTTTATTAATTACACAGTTTGTTATGATATTTATGAGTTCTTCAATATTGAGAGAAAATTTTGTGTTAGCCAATTTTAAGACAATGGCTGATACATGTAAATGCTTCTTGAAACTGCATCATTTCCTTTCTTTGCAGGAATGGGGAAAGAGTTGGAAAATATTATCTTAGAAAACACAGAATTATTAGAAACGAAGTATGTAAAATTTTAATTGTCTTGATGTTTTAGGTTATGCCATGTTAAAAATTATGCCATTAATCTTCACAATTTAAGAAAAAAGAAAAATATGGAGTAAATGCAGAAAAAATAGCAACCAATTCCCATTTAGATTTTTGCAAATTCATTTTAGGTTTATCTGCATTCAAAGTACTTTTCTGGAACAACCATCAGGTATGCTAGAGGTCGGAACATTGGGGGTCAAATTATGATAGCATTTGTAAAAAATTCAATTCCTCTTTTAAGATGAAAGTAATAAAATTCAAAACATCTTTGAGTTTTTAGATGATCTCCTTCCATTAAAATTATATGATTTTATTTGATATGAAATTATAAAAAAACATCTTTTTAAAGTATGCTGGCATGGCTGGTATGCAGTTTTCTTATGATAAATTGCATTCCAGACAGAAAGAGCTTATCTGTTTTAGAAGGAAACTATAAAATTGACTACCAATTTCAGACGTTAAGCAGAAATCCCCCTCCCCCTATTTGTCAGAATATACCTATCACCAAGTAAAGAATAACAACCCTTCTAATCCTGGAACTATCTTTTAAATGGTTTACCAGTGAAATAAATTGAATGTGTCAAATATTTTTTTTTTTCAGAAATGCATTGAATATTGTAAAAGATGACCTCATAGCCAAAGTAGATGAACTATCTAGGTGAGTAATTTATGTTTCATGTTTGGTTGGACATATATTATTTCACAGATATAAAATATGTATTTGAATTTGACCAATCATAATGCTTCAAAGAAAAATTTTAACTGTTCTTGAAGTTTTGAATCACAACTGAAATTTTTTTTAAAATCTGAACAGCATAGAAAATTATATTTATTGCTTAAAGAGATCGAAAATGCAGAAAATATCTATACAGATCCAAACACAAAATGTATAATGGCCTGACTTGTACAGACATAAAATTTGAGATAAATCTGTTTTCTAGAAGAATATATATGAACAGGAAAAGATACTGGGCAAATGTTCGAGAGACTGCACTCCAACCACAAGAAAACAGAAAAATTTTACAAATCTGGAGGTCTCCTTAGGGCTTTCAACAAGCCAGGAATACCACTCCTTGTAGAAAGCTCTAAATGTCCTGAAATAAAAAATTGTGAATATGTAAAATATTACTAATTTAGCTGAATATTATCAAAAAATTATGTGTAACAAAACATTCAACACAAAGACAAACCTGTGACCACATTTCTGGGACAGGCACATGAGACATGTGATGGGTTTTAAACTAGTTTAGTGGTCGACTGTAGTCATACAATTATTATACCCCCCGCAAACATAGTTTGGGGGGTATATAGGAATCACCCTGTCTGTCTGCCTGTCTGTCTGTCCGTCCGTCTGTCCACATAGCTTGTAAGCGCATCTTCTCCTACACCGTTCAACGGATTTCAATGAAACTTTACATGAAGCTTAGACACAATGTGTAGATTTGCATATGGGAAGATCATTCATCGTGCTTTATTCCAAGGGAAGATAATTCAACTTAAGTGATAGGGGAGCGGGGGGTATCCTTTGTGAGTTTTGCTCACAGTATGTCTTGTTTAAAAATAACAGACAAGATTTTAATTTGCAGTGAAATGGAGATATTACGTGAAGAGATCTCATCGCTACAGACAGTTAAATCTAAGTTACAACAGAAAATCAAAGATCAGGAAGATGAGATCAAGAAAATGAAGGAAGAATTGGAGAAAAAGAACAATGCAGCCAAAGAAGAGGAAGAAGTATGGGTTATTAGTTAAATACTTGTTAATTGTGCCGAATTGAAAAGGGGATCAGATTTATTCAGCATTTGTGAAAATGAATTTTTCACATAAGTAATAACAGTTTGTCCCTGCTTAAAAATTCTTTAATTAGTGTCATGTTTGAGGGTCTCTTTTTCCCAAATTACTATATTTTTATCTACATTTATATAAATTTAGATTCTACCATTACCCCAGTGTTTACCTGGTCCATTATTTGGTTATAAAACAAAGGTACACTAAAAAGACTGCAGAAAACTGCTTTTTAGTCTGGTGAGTCAAGAACCAGATTTTCAAAATTTTGATGAGTCCCAACATGGAGAAATACATAAAACTTCAAATCTTCATGAGTCCCAGAGAAAAATGGTGAGTCCTGGACTCATCTAGAGGAGTTATAAGTATCCCTCAAGAATTGGGAATAGGAATTTCCTATTGTAAAACAGATCAAGAAAACACTGCTTTTATTCTGAATTACCAAACAAAAGACATTAAGTACAAATCACTCAAATGTTTTGTTAAGTAATTTTTGATTTTGGTGTTTGTTTTTAAAAAATTTACATGGTAATATTGTATTTTAAGGATGATGTTCCAATGGCTCAGCGAAAAAGGTTCACTAGAGTTGAAATGGCGAGAGTTCTGATGGAGAGGAATCAATATAAAGAAAGACTAATGGAATTACAGGAAGCTGTACGATGGACAGAGATGATCAGAGCTTCCCGAGAACATCCTGAGATTGCTACTCAACAGAAGCAGAAAAAGTCATCTATATGGAATTTGTAAGTATACATGTTGTGTACATGGGAGATCAGAATAGTTGCAATGAGAGAATTCTTAGGACCACAGTTGGTGTTGTTTTGGGGATTTTCAATAAAGAGGTTTCTTTGCACTAAAGTCCAGTGTCTAGATACTATCCATTACCCTTATGTTTAGATTAGCAGCAGTAATATTTAATACACCTGCAAAAAAGATTGGGGGTAAATAGGAATTACCTGATTTGTCCATCCCTCCGTCTGTTCACATACCTTGTTAGTGCATCTCCTCTGAAACCATTCAATGGATTTCAATAAACTTTTACATGGACATGAGACACCATATATAGATTTGCACATATGAAGGAAATTAATCTCAACTCATTTAAAGGGCAGATAATATATGGGAGAGCTCGGGTATATTTTGTGAGTTTTGCTAAAAGTTGGTCTTGTTTAGCCTGTTAACAAAGTAGACAGGAATTGGTATGAGTACTTTTAGGAGGGGTTGTTGTGTGAAAGTGCCATGTTTTGCACATTGGTCACTCTGAGAGTTGCATTGTCTATCTAATTGGTCTTGGGGTTGAGATGTATTAGAATAGAAAAGTATTACAGATGAGGGGGGTGAGGAGGATATTGAGATGCATTTGAAAAGTCATTATTGCAGATGTATTGATTTTAAATATATATCCTTGTAAAGAAAGTAATGCCATTGGTTAATACTTATAGAATTATATTATTTAGACCACATGTAGCCATGCATTTGGAAATGAGGATATATTGGATATTAATAACAATATGACAAAACTTATGTTAAAACACTTCTTGAAAATACTTGAATCTGAAAAAATGACATACACATGGTGTGAATATTAGAATCGTAAATTTGTGGTTTGGATGGCAATTTTGGAGCTAAATACCTCCTAATAAAAGATGTGTTTGTTTTTTCAGTTTTGGTCAGCTTGTAGCACCTGACCCAGTCCCTGTCAGCAATCCTAACAAGAAGGGAAAACCAAAAACACAAATTGTTTAGTTTTATATAAAATTGTATTTACCAGTAGGCACAACAAAACATCAGTTGGGGGGGGAAATATTTACATGAAATGGGGGTTTAGACTGTTATGGTATTGAATACCAGAATTGAAATCCATTGCATACACTAGATTTATTTTTTTTGTTTGGGTTGGGTGGTGGGGAGGAATGTAGAGTTGTGCTTACTGACATTGGTAATGCATATCCAACTGTTGACACTGAGGTCATTGCTACTAGATTTTAAAGTTATACACTTAAATATCTGAAATTTTATGATTGTATACATTTCTATTGCTTGTTTTGAAATATTGTGGAAGTTTTTTTAATTGTTCACAAAATATGTTTACCTGAATGTTGGTCTGAACTTATGGCTGACCAGAAATATTTCACAGAATTCAAAAATGTTAAAAGTACTTGCTTTTGGTTAGTTTGGTGCTATAAATCAACTTTGACCTCATTGCCAACATTATTTTGCAGACCTCAGTTCTTGTTTTGGTGCCTTGTTTTGATGATTTGTGAAAATTAGTGTATTGTTGTTGTCGTTAATTGATCTCGCGTCCATGGATGTTTGGATTGTTGTTAGCGTCTTGATTGACTTTTAAAAAGTTGTGTATCCTGTTTACTTAATTTAGTGGTCACATGTTCTTGTCATGTGAGATGTCTAAGAATAATTTTTTTTTATTTGCAGTTTCTAAACTTTATAGAAATGAATTACTTTTTATAATTTTTTTATTTTCACACTTTTTAAATGTAATATTCAAATTTTAAAGGCAGTAAAATTTTAAAAGAGTCCATTTTAAACATATCTTTTACAAGGAAAATCAAGAATAATCAAATATTGTACATAGTGCTTCAGAAACATTCCAAATAATTCATATTTACATATATCCCATTTTTGTGTATGTAAACAGGGTTTATCATTGTAAAATATTTGACTTTTTGGAGTAAGAACTGAGTACGAAGTAATTTAAATTCATTTGTACTACACATATTTAAATTGGTGCTAAAATAGAGCAGTTTGTTCATTTTGATTTAACCAAGCTCCCATGATTTACTTACAGTCAAGTCCTGATCACTCAAATTCAAATGTCTGAAATGACTTTGGTACTTAAATATATTTTGGTGTCCATTCAGTTTTAACAGCATGATTGGAAAAGCTCTTGAACTGATTGAGTTGGTTCGTTGGGAGTTCGTTCTAGTGAAGTGCTACTGCCATAATGGTTCATATTTGTTAAACATATGCTGTGAAAGCACTCTTGTTCAGGTTGCACCATTTTTCTAGGATTTTTTGGTTCCTTAAAACCACGAAAATTAAGCTACCAATTAAATGTATATTTACTTTTGCATTGCTGAAAGTTAAATCATAAATTCATGAACCTATAAACTAACATTTTTTAAAAACACATAAATAGGTATCTACCAAATATATTTCCTTTTGCATTATACAATGCTGAAAGTGAAACCATAAATTCTTGAACCCATGAACCGTCAACAACTTTTAAATCCATGAAAATAGGTATCCACTCAAAAAAGTGCTTTCAAGGTATATGTCGATGTGACACTGACAGTAATTAAAACATTGCAGTATTTCAAAAATCACAAACAATTAATTCTCAATTTCAGACAAACAGATAAGCTAATTACTTGGATAACGAAGTAACCATTCTAGAACACTTGTTCATATTAATGTAGAAAATTCACTGAATAATTTAACTGTGTCAATTATTTTAAATTTTAATAATTAGTAAGAAATTAAGTGCAGTTTTAATATAGAGGACGACTGTATAATTATCTAGAATCTCAGGGTAGTTGGGAACTTGGTCAGGAATAATTGACATTGTAAACCACTAGGGGTCAATATGAGATCAATTTACAATTATTTGTCTCATTACTCAATATTACTTTTAATAATTATTAATCATAATTATATTTTCAGCCATGATTTTTTTCCATTGGACATAAAAATTAATTAATTTTTGCATGTTTTTATTTAACAAAAGCTTTGATCCACGTTGATCCCTATTGGTACAAGATTTTAATTAGATTAGAAAAAATGTTTTCTACTTTTCAATAATTTTTTTATGTTTGAAAAAATCAATGTATTTTTACTGCATGATTTTAATACTTTGTTTGTTATGTTATATGTTTTGTTAAAATTAAAATGAGAAAAGAAAATGAAACCTTGCTTTGTCAATATGGATCAAAGTTTTAATGATTTCTGCCTTTCAGATGGACGACCATTTTCATCACAAATATTTATTTAGTTTAGGGCCAAATACAAAACAGACAGAACAGAATCAGTTGTTTTATGATGTTATTAAAACAAATTGAGCCAAAATAAAGGGGTCATTCAAAGCCCAAATTCCAGTGAAAACTCATATTGAGTCAATGAGTTCTGGTTAATATAAAAATCTGAGACTTCGTCAAGCTGGGGGATGGTATCATTTGATTTTCTTTTATTTTGGTGTGTAAAATTTTACTGAAGTTTTGGGATTCTGGTGTCTTGGATGTGATTAAGAAGGAGAGAAATTGTGCGATAAGTTCCAAATGGAATACGCTGGCATTGGACCTGTGGTCTTATAATTTTAACTAATGTGACAAGTAAAAATAAAAGAACTAGTCTTAAGAATATTATAAAATTGGAGCCGTCTTAAGAATGTCTATGAGACAGCCATTCAAATGTATAAATACCTTCTATAAATAAGTTATTATAAGGCCTTCAAATGTAAACTCCATAAGGCAGTCTATAAAGGGTCTAAAAATGTGGAAACATTTTAAAGGTAACAATAATCAGCCAGTTTAGTTAACAATGTAATAGAGTAACAGTAAAAACAACAACATGCATTGGAATGTAGGCTCCTGGCTTCGGACAGGCACATAGAGTATGGTGGGGTTAAACATGTTTGTGAGTGTTTAACCCTCCCCAATACCTTAGATATGGTTTGACAAAACAATATAAAATCAAACCTTAAAAATGCATTGTATTAGATTTAAGACAATTACACCATATCAAAACAAAAACTAGAAGGGAATATCTGCATGTGATCAGAAAAATGTTTATATTTTCTCAAATAGTTGTGATGTGCACAAGAAAACATTATTTACCAGATTTGTTAGTGGGGTCTAACGGTTCTCCACTTGCACAGTGATAGTTAAAGCAAAAAAAATACAAGTCATAGAAAAAGGATTACCAAAAATATCAAATAGCACAGCAAATTCCAACAACAACCTCTAAAAAAAACAAGAAAACCAGACATAGACATGAAAGAACATCTAATTGACTGGGTACCCTGATATTCATACAGGCACGGTACCAACATGTGTTTTTTTCCAATTGCCAAATTTCTTCCACTTGCTTATCCAGACCTTATGTCATAAAAGTAAAACATTGAAAAATTGTATAGTAGAAGATGACAATAAACTTGAAATAAAAAAGATATAGGAGACAGAACTTGCTGCCTTTGCAGTGATGTGTTACTTTGACCATTTAGGTACAAGTCCACCCTATAATTATGCAAAATCAAAGAAAAGTGATTCACTCAAAAAGAAAGCTATGAATATTTACTTTTGATATTTTAGTTATTTTTAGATATAAACTCCAGAATAACCAGTCATTTTTTGCCCAACTACCTGTTCACAGGAGATATGGCCTGATAAATTAACAAAGTTTTTACAACACAATTAGGAGTTTTGATTTTTTGCAGTGCATTCGTTGTAAATTATATCTCCCATGAACAAGCTGAGAGAAAAACAGACATATAATTTGCACACAAATTACATTCAAAACAAAATATCAAATTTAATTATTTATAGGCTTTTTATACGACCGCAAAAATTTGCGGTCGTATTATGGTATGATGCTGGCGTCGTCGGCGGCGGCGTCGTCGTCGGCGTCTGTAGACAGGTTGGTTTCCGCACGATAACTTTTGTTATAGTTAACCAATCCTTTTAAT